>JANHFT010006066.1:297454-321120 GCA_032467955.1 Pseudoxenodon macrops | reverse complement strand
TCAACTCCAGATGTTTTCAATCAAGATGCAACAACACAACCAACCAATCCGCTCACAGCAACAAAGCCAACACCCCAAATCTCCCCATCAGTATTTATAGAGAGACGGCAGCTCCGATCATGCTTTGCTCGCACGGGCACGAAGCTGAAGGCACCAGCCTGAAGATGACGAGTGAGACCTCGTTAGGAACAGACTGGTGGAAATATGCTCCTATGTACACAGAGTCAAAAAACCCCTGGGGAATAAAGATGTATCAACATGTGTCTTCTGTCACTTTTCACCCAAGAATTACAGAGAAGGAAGCAGGAATGGGACGGGACGGGACGGGACGGAACGGAACAGAACAGAACAGAACAGAACAGAACAGAACGGAACGGAACGGAACAGAACAGAACAGAATAGAAAAAATGGAATAGGAATAGGATAGGATAGGAATGAAATGGAATATAGAATGGAATGGAATGGAATGGAATAAGCATGAAATAGAAATAGAATAGGAATAGAATATAGGAATAGGACAGAATAGAATAGAATAAAGAATACAATTGGGAATGAAACAATAGAATAGAATATTAGAATAAAGAATAGAATAGAATAGAATAGAAAATATGGAATGGAATAGGAATAGAAATAGGATAGGAAAGGAATGAAATGGAATATAGAATGGAATGAAATAGGCATGAAATAGAAATAGAATCGGAATCGGAAAATAGAATAGAATTGGAATAGGAATAGAATATATGAATAGGACAGAATGGAATAGAATAAAATAGAATGAAGAATTGAAAGAATAGAATAGAATAAAGAATTGAATTGAAACAATGAAACGAAATAAAATGGAGGCTGGGGGAATTAAGCATGTTTACAGAAAATATTTCTGCCGGATTGAATTATCCAAATGTTTGCATTGCTGCCGTCTGCTGACTAACCTTCTCCACCCAGGTCTGTGTTTGTGTGTGTGCAGATATACGGGACTACAATTCCCAGGCGTCCTGGGAGGATGGAACGGCGAGGGAAAGGCGGCAGCGCCACGCAGAAAGGCAAGGCGTGCGGCTCTGCTGCCCCCTGGCGTTTTCCCGGCAGCCGCGCAAGGAAGCGTAGATCCTGCTCCCAAGGCGCAGAGTGAAACGCTGCAGGAATTGGAAACGGCGCATCCATCAGTGGCTAAAAAATCCTGCAGGGGAACCCGCAGGAGGCGTGATCCTTTTGGATTTGGGTTTGGGTTTAAACGCCACTAGAGGTCTTCTAGTCCAACCCCCTGCTGGCTGGGGAGGATGGGCACCGGAATCCATCCCCACCAGACTCTTCTGGGAGGCTTTAAAAATCGAGTTTCTCCCCGTTTACCTGGTGCTTCCAAATGGTCACCGGTGATCGCAGGCTCCCCTTCTCTCTCTTAGGTAGGAAACCCTCTACTGCAGTGTTTCTCAACCTTGGCAATTTTAAGATATCTGGACTTCAACTCCCAGAATTCCCCAGCCAGCAGGGGGTTGGACTAGAAGACCTCCAAGGTCCCTTCCAACTCTGTTAGTCTATTCTATTCTATTCTATTCTATTCTATTCTATTCCTATCTTGAAAAACATTTGTGCTATGGACAGGAACAGACTATGTATGTCTATGTGCATATGGATATCTCTACCTTGTATATATATTTACTTTGTGCTGTCTTGTCTAGGGATTGAGAGCCTGCCAGAATAGCTGCTGGAGGACCTGCCTCAGTTTGCCTAAAGCTAGAGCCGATTGTCATCTTTGATTGAAGCTTCTTTCATTTTTCCTCTCCAAATTGCTGCATTCTTGACTGCTCTTCTTTCACTAAGCCTAATCCTTCCCTCTGCATAGCTGCTTATTAAATCTTGCATATTTCTTTACCCTGTTGTCTTCAGGATTATGCGGATTCTCTTCCAGTCTGGGGAAGTAAGGGGAATGGAGAGTTTCTGAAAGTTAAATTAATTTTTAGAACCCTGGTGGAATCTCAAATTTGAAGGGAAAAAAAGAGTGTTAACTTTGGGGTGAACTAAGTGCCACAAATATATCCTATGTTCTCAACAGTGGATTTCTGAAAGCTTTCTTCAGGTTTTCCTACTTTACCTGTTTCTAATTACCAGCTTCTTAGTCTTTAAAGAAGGCGCCTGCTTTCCTTTTGGTCTTCGTAAACCAAATATTACTTCAGATTTTATGACAAGTTTCGACTCCATGTTTACATGGCTGTACACTGTTACATTTTGTTTGCAGTTAGAGGCTTTGACTCTTTAGCTTAAGAGAAATAGTATATAAAAATGTGCCTGGGATGGAGACTTTAAATAATTAGGCTGCAGCAGTGGTGAAATACAATTTTTTTACTACTGGTTCTGTGGGCGTGGCTTGGTGGGCGTGGCTTGGTGGGCATGGCAGGGGAAGGATACTACAAAATCTCCATTCCCTCCCCACTCTGGGGCCAGCCAGAGGTAGTATTTGAACTACTCAAAATTTCCGCTACCTGGTTCTCCAAACTACTCAAAATTTCCACTACCAGTTCTCCAGAACCTGCTGGATTTCACCCCTGGGCTGCAGGTTGTATTCTATGATGTTTATATTGTATTGAATTGTTTCTGAATTGTTTTTAACTGCTGTATGCTGTCCAGACTCCATCTAAGCTGTTTGGCTTTTCATTTTCTCACATATCTCTGTACTCAATTTGATCAAGTAAGCCTTAAATGTAACCCTTGACACGGTTTATATTTATTACTTCTATAAAAATATAGCTGTGCCATGTATATAATATCAGGAACTTTGAAAACCGATAAGTGTTTAAGAGAGAAGGCAGGTTCCATGTAACAGTGCAAAGCTCCCTGTCTATCAACATGAATGTTTTAATATTTGCTCTGTTCCAAAAGAGGATCTAACTTCACTGTTCTCAAAATCCTGATCTAGAGTGAGGTTGATTCACTCAGTTGGGACAAACTTTTAGAATTCTCGAGTCACAGCCCTGTTTGTGAAGAGTTCCAAAAATTGCTCTTGCCAACACAGGTGATACTTTAATACTTTCTAATCGCTTCCAGCAAATCTCATAGTTCCTTTACATGTGTCTGAATTCAGGGTGCTTCCATATATTGCATTTGGGTTTTTTAATGTGAATTGAATTCTTCTTGGTCTTGAGAAACTCATTCCCTTATCTACTTATCCCCCAATACTTGGACTCAAGAAGTTATTACAACAATAGAGTTGTAGTCCCTTTAAATTCAACTGCAATGAGCACCTGAGAACTGAGTGGGAATCATATAGAATTCCAAACTTTTGTTTCTGTCCTTGAGCTATATTCTTTATTGATATGACTTTCCTGCATTTCATGTACTGTAAACGTCAAAACAATAATGACATTGACATTAGTTAGTGAGTTAAGTCTTCTTCCCAGCAGGCTGGAATGGAACCAATTAAACAGGCACATAACAATCCAAGAATTTCTGATTAGTGACAATTATTGAAGGAAAGCTGAGACACCATTTCATCAATTGTTCAACAAAGTTTTTATTGATGTTGGAACGGAGTTTTTGTACCTTTATTTTTTAATTGCCCAAGTGATCCAGGTCCAATATTCAACTGTTTTGGTTTTGGTTATAGACAGATCTGATATCAGGGTGTTTTTTCTCTGTGGGTAGAAAAACTCACTCTCATATGATGTACACTTGATAGTTTATAACAGGGAACAACCACAACTGAATTGAAGGATTGCTTGTTGTGAACTTCTTGATGTGTGCCAGCAGAGGGACATGCTTCTAGCTATCATGATGGGTGAAGCCAACTACAGAACACTGACCAGAATGCAAACTGCTACTCTATAGAACAAAATAACCTTCCTTCAACTCTGTCAAAGACACTGAATCTCACCTTGATAGAAATAATAACACTTTTTTCAAGGACATGTTATATGTTTACAGCAGTGGTGAAATCCTCTGAAGTCTGCTACCAGTTCTGTGAGTCTGCTACCGAGTGTTCGCTTTGTGCATGCATGCGCACTTGAGGTGCACCCGCACAACAGTAAAATAGGAACATTTTGAAGTCTTACGAATCTGCAAAGGTAAGTAGAATAGCGAGGGGGGAATCTGCTGTGCCATGCGATTTAGATTAGCTAGAAAGCAGGAAATCCGACAATTCTAGCTAATATAAATAGCGCGTCACAGCTGATCGTCAGAAATACTGGCTCGTCTGAACCAGTAGCATTCTTTTACTACCGGTTCACCCAAACTGGTCTGAACCAGTAGCATTTCACCCCTAGTTTACAGGTATTCAGCTGATAATAATTTACAATAAGATTTAAAGACTTAAGTGAATTTTAGAGACTTACTCTGGGGCTTTATCTAGTCAATGAAACATTTTGCTACATCCTCTAAGATTGATGCTTGCTAACTTGCCTCTTTTTCTAGGGAAATGCCATATTTTCAAACAAAGCATTCAAAGAGTGAAGATCCAAGAGAGATTCTTGAAAATAAGGTGATAGATTGGGTGATTTAAATGGTAGCATGCCAAATTTTAAAAATCCTTCAAAATCTAGGATGCAATCTACAATAAATAGATACATTCCAGAGGGGCAGGCACTGAAGAGGGCATCCACCAATGGTACGGTAATGTTCAGTACAAGAAGGTGCCCCTCTCAAAAGCAGGATTTTGATTCAGGACTTCAAAAGAACATCTGACCATTTTTAAATTCTCCACCCATAAGCACATTAAGGACCAGTCATGATGGGATGGGTCTCAGCCAGCCTATCCTATCTGTCTCTATCACCCCTCGAGTGAGTTTAATCCGAGATCCAGATGTCATAGTGTGTACTTGGGCTTGATTAGTGGTCCTAAATTGTGCTCAGCTTTGCATGGATTTTATTTTAGCAAGTCAATAAAACATACCTACGGCACTGGTTTACAGTGATATGCTAGGAAGGTCAATGCAGAACTCCGTGTATAGTGGTTTCAGTATTACCACTGTCTTCTAGAAGCAGGATTGACACTGGAAGTAAAATCAATAAAATACAACAATTCTCCACTGAGGAATGGGAGGAACATGTGGTGGGTCATGACTCCTCCTAGCTCCAAATTGGGAGTTCCCATTCTTGCATGGCATTTTTTTTAGGACACTTATATTAACTGAAGAGCATACAATATTAGATTAGCCCACAACCAGCCACTTACTTTATTGAGCTTGATAAGCTTTTTTTTTTTTTAATGAATAAATTACTGCCTGACCAGTCTGATGATCTGGAATTTTATTCCATCCATATACATGCATAGTAACAACATTTGTTGAGAAATTATTTCTATCAGAAGTAGAACATTATCTCTGTGATCACCAGTTGCAGTATTGCTACTGTTCTATTTAAATATATCTTATAAATGAATTAGATTCATACTTGCAGCATTGAGCTAAGAAATTCCTTTTGACTGTGCCTTTCAAAAGATAAAATGGATAGATATGACCTCATTACTTACAATACTGCTTCCAGTAATTTTGTTCATTCTTTATAAAGTATTGCATTTAACAGCAAATGTTTAAAAATTGAGACAGAGATGCATCAGTGAAAGAAAATACAAGGACTATACAAGGAAAAAAAATGCCATCTTCATTTTAACAGACATTTCAGGTAAGAAAGTAGACAAACATACCGCTACATACAAATGCAAAGCCTAGTGACTAAGGTACTGTATCTGCTAAAATATAAAGTGCAAACTGAGCCAGATTCTTTAGAAAATCGAAATTTTAAGGCGAACTTTACAGCATGGTTGAAACCTTTTGCAAATTATATTTTAGCATCTACACATATCTGCAATAGCATATAAGGAAAAATAGGATACACAGGTGCTTTTGAAGCTAAATTTCTAAAATGCCTTTTTTGTAAGAGTTTGTGACTTATTTTCTTTAAAATCTACTATACAGTGCAAACCATATGTGCTACACAATTATACAATAACATTACAAATGACTTTAATATAAAGTTTTTTTCCCCTTTAAATTAAAAATAACTACAGCTATGAACACTGCTGGTAAAATAAATAAATAGTTTTGAAAATGGCACCAAGAATACACTTTACTAATGAACTGTAATGGAAGTACATCTTTTAAAGTCTTCAACTCAGCAGTAATGAACTAACTCCTGATTGTCCAGAAGTCATACAAAGAGCTCTCTCTTTCAGACTTGTATGGAACAATACTGTATACTAAACACAGATACCAAACAGGGGGGATGGGGGCATAGCCATTTTCATTTGACGTGTTCTGCTGCATGGGATGAGCAATAAAACTTCTTATGAGTTATAAAGTTTGATAGGTTGTTGAACTGGATATCACACAGCCGGCAGTATTTTCCACTGGTAGGGGCCTGAGTAGAACCGTTTACTCCTTTTGCTATACTAGATAATTGTTCTTCAGCTGCTGGAATGGTTGGCGAGACATTTTCATTGGCAGCTAAGTTATTATCCGAGGTCCAAGATGGTGATTTGTGTCCGTCTTCATGCTGTTGTGGAGTCTGGGAAATGTTCTCTTGCTGTGGGTTCCCTGCAGGCCGTTCCTCCTGTTTTAGTCCACCATTAATGATGACCATCCCTCTGTTTTTTGGCAAGAGGGGCAGAGATTCTTTTTTCTGAACAGGGCACCCATTGGATGGTGCCTGGCCCTTCAGCGAATCACCTTCTGCAGCCGTACTTTGATCTACATCATTGTGGTGAACAGCAAAAGAACTAGAAATATAATCAGTTGGCTTTATTCCGTAATATGGAGAAAGCTGGTCTGCTCCTTTAGCTTTCTTTATTGCTCCTGGGTAAAGGCATTGAGGAAGGAAATGTTTGTTTTCTTCTTTTGTAGCTATAAGTTGGGTGGCTTCATTAAAGACCTTAAGTCCTTGAAGGGTTGCTAAGTGCGTAGAAAACAAGTTTCCGTTAGGAGAAGCCTGTTTTGAGTTTCCATTTTTCTCACATTTGATGATGGTTCGGTCATAACTGACCTCAGGGCTGTTCCGTTCACTTTCTGGATTTTGAAATACTTTGCTATCAAGATGTCCCATTTCATTCTGTTGGTGCACAGTGACGGGGCAAAAATTCTGCTTATGCGCCAAGTAATTTTCTACCTTGTTAAAACTGATCTTGCATACGGTGCATTCATGATAGTCCAGCAGCCTTTTGGGGGAAGTGGATGTCCTGTCAGACTGGGGCAAACATTTTTTGCTGAGATCAATCGGGACGTCCATTTCCAAGCAGGAAATTGTGGAATGTTGGGTGTCACATTTTGAGGTTGAGGTGCATTTATGAATGGACAGTGATGTTTCTAAGTGTTTGGAAACTATTCCTGGAAAGATATCACAGCGTGGGTGGTAGCACTCTCCAAGGCTATCTGTTGTTTCTTGAGAAGATGTGCAAGGGTTGACAAGATTAGTTACTTCAAGGAAGCGTTGCTGGACCAGTTGTGGTCTTTGCTCTTGCTCTGGTAGACACATCTCATACATCTTCCTTCGTTTGCGCGTACGCATTGTTCTCTGCATGGCGGGCACTTTATTTGCAGCTGATCTTTTAAGTGGGGGGTCGTGACGAGTGGCACAGTAATACTGCTTGTGGACCATGTACGTTTCATGCCTACTGAAAGTAATATTGCAGGCTTCACATGTAGTTTTGTTGGGATCACTTTCTGCTTCTATTAAAGACGTAGAGGTTGAGTTCTTGCCATCAGAAGGCTTCCCATTCGTTTTATCATCACTGTTGGCCGTACTTGACAGCTTCTTCACTTGTGATGAAAAGTCTTTCTCATGACCTTTACCGTTTGGCCCGATGATATCGAGGACAGTAGAAGAATTGATACAAGATGCCTGAAGAAGTTGGTTCTCGGGATCTGAAGTGTGAGCCGTTGCAGTCAAAATGTTGATTGCATTTTGCCCATTGCCAGGACTCACAGCCTCAGGCATTTTTTCTGAAACGCTGCCAAAATCTGGTGACTTTGCCATTTGTTGCCATCGACTGTTGCAGTAGTGCTTCTTGTGAACCAAATAGTTATCTAGATTGTTGAATGTGATGTTGCACTCAAAACAGGTCGCTCCTTTTGGCATCAGTGGACTGTAAATGACCGGGGGATAATTATTACTTCCATGCCTCAGCCTTCGATGAACCAGCTCAGACATCTTGGCTAAGATCTCAGAAGCCTGGGGGACCACCGTGATATCCTGGGGGAAAGCAAACTGAGAAAGAAAAGGACCCATAGCGAATGAAGGACCGAGATTAGGTTGGACCGGAGACGAGGCAAGCCTTGGGCTAGATGGCTCAGATTTTATTTTGGTGTATGAGAAGCTCTGCTTATGTGGAGTGGTCTGTGTTTCTGGCCTCTGATTTGGAAGGAAAAGAGGAGTCTTCTTTTCACATTTATCAAGCTCAGTGTCAGAACTCACATCTTTTGTCTGCACTGCCTTCTGGCTTTGGGAACTGTCAGGGGCCTGCAAAGTCTCTTCACTGGCATTGGGAGAGTGCTCAGCATCGCTTTCTCTCTGCAGCTTGTTGCCAGAAATGTGGAGATCTTGGTGCTGTAGCAGTTCCCTCTGAGTCTGGAAGCCAAAATGGCAATGTGTGCATCGGAAGGCAGCTTGAGTGAGATGTGAGAATAGGTGTTGATGGAAGTTGATCACCGAATCTGCGGTGTAGTTACAAACAGTACATTTCAGGCTAGAGCCGGAAGGAAGAAATTCTTCCATTTTTACTCCTACAAAAGGAATAAGAAGTAAATAATAATATAACATAATACAAAGAGAACTGGAATATTCCATTACACTGTACTTAACAAGAGATCACAGCATATTATAACGCTCTAGCTGACAAGGCACCCATTATGCCTCAAAAGAATTGAAATGTTGCATCCAATGTTAGAAGCTTCATGGTTATCCCATAATTCTGTCTTCAAGACCAGGGCTCTCCAACCTTGGCAACGTTAAGACTTGTGGACTTCAACTCCCAGAATTCCTCAACCAACCATGATGGGAGTTGAAGTCCACAAGTCAAGTTTGGAAAGCCTTGTTCAAGACCATATTTGAAGAATAAACAAGTGGGAAGCAAAGTAAGGATGAACAGCAAAGGAAGATTACTTATGAAATATGGATGCGGTCTTATAAAATACAGTAAAAATTGTTAGGAATTTTCTCGATAAATGTACTAAGATCTCAATAGCTCTTTTATCACCCTCAGTGCCTTACTCCACCCAAAAGTAAGATGGTATTTGAAAGTGATCAGGTCAATGAGTCATGCATCTTACAATAATCACAGCAGCAGAGTAAAGCCAACCGTGGCAATACACAGCTACCTAAGGATCTGAAAATCACTTAGAATGCACTAGATTCTGCAGAGACCTAATGGATCTATCATCTACTACAGGATGAAGGGCTGTCAACTTAAAGCTAAGCAGGAAACTGGATACATAGAAATATGGCACGTGGAGTCATCTCTGAGGGCATGCGAGATATTGCTCTATGTCAGCTCCAGCGCGCATGTGTGCGCTGGCAGGCTGATTTTTGCCCTTCCAGTGGGTGAGGGGAGGCCATTTTCGCTCTCCCCAGGCTTTAGAAAAGCCCCCTGAAGTCTGTGGAGGGCGAAAAATGGCCCAACGTGGCTATCAGAAGTCCGGAGGCTTCAGTGAGGCCTGCGTGAATGCATTGGGGGGGGCAGCGTGGGGTGGTGGTGGTTGGGTGTGCATGCATGGGGGGAGGGCATTGCATTATGGGTGTGGGCACATGTGTGTGCGACACCCCGACCCCACGCTTCCCACGCTTTTGGCACGCGATGGCTATAAGGATAGCCATCACTGATCTACGTATTGCAGATAGCCCAGTTTTAGTGACCACAACACTTATTAGACAAATCATCAAATTCCAGATTATTTCCAATAACTATGAATGAGCAGTCATAATTTATTATGCAAACTGCTTTTCTTTGAGCAAGCAACTTCCAGAACTACCATTTAGCTGCTGGCATGCATCTCATCTATCAAACTGCCCCAGAATGAGCTATTTTATCCATAACACTTCCCATTTACTTTAAATAAAGGACAGCCTTTCATTCAAGGTTGCTGTTATAACTAGAATCTGGAAAGAGTGGGCGTGTACAATGAAAGAAAAGACCCAGCCTCTTTCAAGTTCCTTCCTTCACTGACACATTTTCTTGATAATCATGTACAAATAGTTTGCAATGGTTTATTTCTGGGATACTTTCTGACTTTGCTGTCTGGTCTTATTGCGCTGAACTTTTCTATCCAGGTAGTAACTATTGGGTCCTTGGTGTCCCTTCCACTTGCTTTTCTCCTTCCAGATGTTTTCTTACCAGACTAGGTAACAAGATCAGTGCGTGGGGGGAGTGAAGTTTCCTGTTTGTTTATATAAGGCAGCTTGTCCTACCAGCCTTGACTGGGGTAGACTTTCTTTCTTGACTGTTAATAACATAGGTATATTTGTGTAATTGAAGCTTTGCCACTTTTAGCATGTGTCACACACATGTGAAAAAAGAATTGATCTTAAGTCACGCCTGGCATCTTTACATTTTTACCCACATCCAACCAGACACCACTTGACTCTGTTAAAGAGCTGAAGATTAGCTTAAGTCAGGTAGATGTTGCCATCTCACTGGGCATTAAAGGACATATATTTCAACATAAAATATAGTTCACCTAGTTGATTGTCTGGTTCACCTTCTTTGGTGCTTTTTCTCCTCTTTAAGACTTAACTGTTAGATCCGTGATGGCGAACCTATGGCACGCATGCCACAGGTGGCACGCACAGCCCTGTCTCCCAGCACGCCATCCATCGCCCAGCCCAGCTCCACTGCGCATACGTGCATGCCTCCTGCCAGCCAGCTGGCCTTTGGGTCTCTGCCATGCATGCGTGGGGCAGGACATTTCCACATGCTGTGCAGGGGAAAGAAATTGGGGATTTCCTGTGCATGTTGGGGGGTGGGCCCTACGGGGCAGCATTGCATTAAGGGCGGCATGGACGCGCACAGTGTTGTGTGCATGCACGCTTTTTTGGCACCCGAGGAAAAAAAGGTTAGTCATCACTGTGTTAGATGATGCCAGAGGAGCCCCTCTTTTACTTACCACTGTGAGAATTTAGATGATTTTCCAGAGCTCTTGCATTGGAAAAACTTTTGGTGCACTGTGGAAAGGGGCAGAAGCTAGATATCTGTTGAATACTTTCCTCGTTCTCCTCTGATAACTGAGCACCTTCTCTTTGTCTCCCACTGCAGTAGTACATGAGATGAGCTTGCAGGTTCCTTTCACTACGATACCAGATGCCACAAGATTTGCAAGGGAATATATCTTCTGTAGAAAACAGATAAGAGGATAGGCAGATAATAGGCAAATTGACAGAGATAGATAGGTAAATAGAAGGTGCAAATAAGCCAAGCTTCATAGAACAATTTTGACCTCTGCTATTATTTTAAAAACACTCATTTTATTTCAAGATTGCAACGTAGCACTCAAGTTTCTATTTCTAAGCCAGAAATAAACCAGGTGTTATATATATGTTTTGCTTGTTTCCTTGTTTTAAATGATGTATCTGCTGTCTACTGTACAAGTTCAGAGACTTAAAATCTGCATACTATTTCCGGTGGTAAAATTTAGGGATTAAGCCCATACAGTGCAAGAAAATAAAAACACAGGTAAACAGATCGTACAAATTACTATAGCTTTTTCAGATAAATAGAGTTGCATTTTGCTAGCAACCTTCCATCAATGTAAGAATATTGGAAATGAAGAAACAGAGTTGAAACGTGCATTCTTGGTTTTCTCTTTCAACTGAATTATATCCTGTTATGGACCAGGGTTTGAATGGTCCCTATGCAACTAAAATGTTTGCTCAACTGCTGCAACGAGTCCAATTAAATTGAAGAAGTGGCTTTTTTACACGGAAAAAAATTGAAAACAAACTCATGTCTTTCAAATGGATGTGACCCTTCACACCCAAGAAGGCAGCACCAACAACATGGATTTTAAAAATCTTAGGAGAGGGGAGGGGAGAGAAGGAGAGAAGTGAGGAAAGAGAAGAGAAGAGAGGGAATGGGAGAAGAGAAGAATCTTGGCCATGAATAGGCTAGGAAGAATTTTATAGCCAATTCCACTTGCTTTTGACTTTTATAAGATACCTATATAAGATTTTGTGTGAATTGAACTAAATCGAACTTATTATTATTATTATTATTTAAATCATGCCGTATTCATTCTCAGGTACTGCTCAGAAAAGGCAAGTGTTAGGGATCATGAGTACACCAGCATTAATTTTATTAACATTATTATTTTTTTTAAACGAACTGCAGTACAGCACTCACTGTTCACAATAGCTGTTGGCAGAATGGATGCCATTGCAGCTTGTTGAGGGAGCAGCTGTATTGAATCCAACAGTCGAGCAGGATACATCCCATCAGTGAGGGTCATCTGACTGGCAGCTTGCAGCCTTGAGTCAAAATCCACAACAAAGGCAATTAGCTCTTCTCCCTCCGCAATAACTTTTGTTGTTGTGCACCACAGCTGGCCTCCTGCATACAAGCACACAAAAACAGAAATAGGTCTTATTTTGTACGACATGTCAGCACCAAGGCTGGACCATTTACACGGGAAATCATCTGTCTTTAGGGTTATTTTCCCCCATAATCAACTAACAGCATCTTCTAGAATCACCCAGATATCATTGTACCAAAATAATGATAATAATGTGACATACTTTATTGCACTTCAGCAGTGAGCTGATAATGCTATGTTGTAAATCACCAGTAGGGAAATGGCCTATAATATTTCTTTTGTCTTTGTGGAAGAGCTGAGTTATGCTTTGATGAAAATACAGATGGAAGCTTCAAAAGCAAAACTTTTCATTACTTATAAATTAAAAATTTTTTTGTATGATCCATAAATTCCTTAAATACAGCTTTTTTTTCCTTATGAAAAATGGGCATTGGTTGGATGCAGATTGGTGTCGTTTTCCTATGTATAAAAGGAAATAGTTTTGTTGGTTGTTGTTTGCTGCACACTTTCTGCTCATTTTTCAAATGAGCTTCCTAAATATATTCATTTAAAGTGTATTTAATATTTATATAACATTTGAAGCCAAAACAGCACAAAAAAACAATTAAGAAAAACAATAATTAAAATATTTCCTCACCTATCTGTAAGTTTATATATTAAAAGACATGAATTGCAACGAGAGGGTTTAGGAGGATAGCAGGGAAAGAGATCAATTAGAGTCAAAATAAAAAGGGTTATAAAAAGCACTGAAAATAAAGCAAGAATGGAATATGTGTATATTCATTTCAATGGGGTATTAATGAGGAAATAATAATGCACAAAATGTAGTTCTTATTCCTTCATACAGTCTTTTTACACTTTTCTGGTACGTGGGCTATTTTTTCACATCCACAGCTATGCCAATCCAACATCCTTTAGGGATATGCTGAGATTTGTTTCATAAAGAGTTATTCAAATTGAAAAGACGTATTTTCTTCCAACAGTGAACTATACCAAAGCGTGGGTTGTAAATGTCACATGTTATGCATTGAAAAGAAAATTAACTATGTAAGAAGTAATGAACTAATGTATTTGAACATGATAATGAATGCTCATTTATTGAATATGTTTAGACAGGTTAGGCACTTATACGGCGTTATCTTTAGTCTCAGGCCTAGATATTTATCCAGAACAGTTAAGGCTACAATAATGTTGCATAGTTTATGCTTTAAAAGGTTTTTCCTGACCCCTTTCCAGGGGTATGTGTGTGTGTGTGTGTGTTCTGTGTACGAGCATGTGTATTAATTGGGAAAATAAAATAAAATCCACACTAGTGAATAACAAATTTGATAAGTAATATTGCTCTGTTTATCTTTCAGCATAACTGTCTTTTCAACTGCACTTCATTTCCCCCCCCTTCCTTTCCTCAAAGAGATTACAGTTTTAAAACAACTTGTTGCAAAAATCTGGTGGAGGAGATAAGAACAGGGTATGTGATATACAACAGCAAAATAGAAGAATTAGGACATTGTTTTAGTGGAATCCTGCACAATTAATTAATCCAGTCCTATTAGCTTTCAAAGATGAGCAAACAAAGCGATATTACTTTCAATGTGTTTGAGAAGGAAAACTTGGGGCTGAGTTCCAAGAAAAGGAGGCAATAATCCAATCTTCCAAAGAAGTAAAGTTTCTTTGCGTTCACTTTTTTGCTAGATAATGCATTTGGCTTTGCCATTTTCACTTCTTATGCAAGTAAATCAAATGTACAGTAATTATTACAAGACTGCAAATCTCTACACCCTGTACTGTTCAGTGATAAATGTAGGTGAGCAGTTATTTAATGAAATATCCTTGACTCCAGCAAGAAATGAGCATCTTCAACCCACAAATACATCAACTACCAGTACATATGAGTTTTCTTCTTTCCTGCTCTTACATTTTCTTCCTTATCGTTTCCAGACCTATAAGAAACACAAACTTCTATCAAGTCAACTTTCTATCAAGCTAACATTTTGTATCTTATGGACAGGGATTTTCTCTGGTGAGTCCTGACTCACTTGCCTGGTGAATGTTTCTCTTCCATCTACATTTTGAAGCCCATTTTGAAAACTCATGGTTGACCCAACATGTGAGCTATAATGCCAAAAAGATGACGAAGCCTTGGAAAGAGTGCAGAGAAGAGCAACATAAGCGGTCTGGAGGCTAAATCGTATGATGAATGGCTAAGGCAACTAGGTATGTTTAGCCAAATTAACAGAAGGTTTAGGGGAGACATGAAAACAGCCTTCCAATACTTGAAGGGCAGAGGTGGGTTCCTACCAGTTGTATAGAATAGGTAGTAACTCTGCAGTGACGTCACGGAGCAGGTTCTGTTGGTGGCTCCATGGGTGCCACCATCTTGGATTTTGCTTCTGCGCATGTGCAGAAGCTAATTTTTGACTGCTGCCCATGTGCTCACTCGCACGCTTTGCGCATGCGCTCGAGGTGCAACCCTAAGTGAACCGGCAGTCAGAAGATTCAGAACCCACCTCTGTTGGAAGGATTGTCAGAAGGAAGAGGAGGTCGATTTATTCTCCATAGTACCTGACAGCAGGACAAGAAGCAATGGGTGGGAAGCTGATCAGACGGATATCCAACTTGGAACTAAGGAGGAATTTCCTAATGGTAAGAACAATTAATCAGTGGATCAGCTTGCCTCCTGGAGTTGTGGGTGCTCCCAATTGCTGGAGGGTTTCAAGAAAAGGTTGGACAACCATTTGTCTAGGATAGCATAAAGGACTCCTGCCTTGGGCAAGGGGTTGAACTAGAAGACCTCCAAGGTCTCTTGCAGTCCAATGATTCTATACCTCCCTGATTCTTTTTGAGCCTAACTACTATTTGTGAAATAAATCATTGACTAGTGTGGCCAATGAAGAGACCACATCAGCAGTGCCTTTAAACTGACACAAGCATGGATGTATAATCGTAGACTTTGGCACTACATATGCCAGTCAGCCCTGCATACTCCAACTTCTAATATTGTGTGAAATAGGAAGGAGGGGAAAAAGATAAAATAGATGTAACTGTATTGAGTTTATTCAAGTACAGCCTGTTCTTCCTACAACCCATTCAACCATCACGAGGGACCCTTAGCCTGGAATAAAAACCCCTGTGCAGTGCTGGTCTAAAGCCATGAAGAAGAAAACACTCACTTTGATCCACATCTTAATGGTGCCATTATTCAGGTATCTGTTTCTCCTGAGGGAAAAATAAATTCTTGTTTTCTACAGCAAGCAGGAGTTGCAGGTGAGAAAGGAACAGCTAAATGAAGTGGAAAGAGGGAACTGTCTCTTCTTTTTTCTTTATAAAGGATACTTAACTCTCCTCATTTAAACAATAATAGATTCATTCAGTTTTTGCCAAAAGGAAATGCTATTTTGAGGTATTCTTTCCTCTTTTTTGTTTCACTGATACATTTTTTTTAGGTCACTCAAATATCATTTTGCACAAAAATATGCTCCGATCCCTGTTCTTTGTAACCTTTATCATCCTGGGCTGTGGAAACAGCTCTGTTTCCTAACAGGAAGTCTACAACTGACCCTCATAATTGCGGTCAAAACTGTTGTGAATTTTGTCAACACATTTTTGAGAGCGAAGTCATAGTTCAGAGTTGATCACATTTTGGAAAATCTATGCTTCCATTGCAATAATCAGTTGCCTCAAATATCCCAGTCCTGCCAATTTTTTTTTCATCTGTTCTTTTTATTATTTATGAAATCAGTGCCTGCAGAATGTCATACGGGCCTCTGCCGATAAACTCTAATTAAGATTAAGACAAGTCCTTTGGAAAGGATCCCATCATTAGCAAACATGATAAACACAAAAAAACACTCCCTACTTGTCAAACCGGAACTATTCAGTAGCCTAACAGTATTATCTGTTGCTAGGCTACAGCACTGACAAAGTCTCAATTATTTTGTATGACCATACCTATAGAGTAAGAAATTGTATCTGCTATAAAGACACAGAACTTTAGGCATGCTATACGAAAATTCATGGCTCCTTACAACGGCAAAATCCATGCTAATAAAAATGCAACACATTGCAATTGCTCTCCCCCCAAGAAACCCTTGTAAGATGCCTTCTGTTTGCATAATGATTTCTAATTCATCTCTCTGAGTGATAAATATAAAACACAACATAATGCAAGCTAAAGGCAGCTCTAAAGTAAGGAACAGCATCTCTAGCAGAGAACCTAGCTCAGCATATTTATGTGTGCCTTTGCATGTGTGTAAACAGGCACACAGTAAACAACAGTGCTTACTCAGAGATTATAAGCATGCCTGAGCCACACCACATTACAAAATGACAGTCTAATTCGTACTGTGGCATGGCTGCTGTTTGAATGGCAACGGTGGGCATAACGCCAGATGGCAAGTACATGAGGTGAGGCGGCTCTACACAAAGCCGTAGCACTTCCAGTCTTTGTGATGAGGCATACTTGAAAATGATACAACTGTGTGACCAACTATGACATGCAAACAGCTGGCCATGCTGGTGCTCAGTTGGCATGGTGTTCTCGATGTGGTGACCACATAGCATTTCAGATGCTGTAACTGGATCGTTTCCATATTAAGCTGTCCAACTCAGAAGCTGTAAGCTGGACGGAGTATAATTATGCAGGCAGAGTAACCTCCCCCCACATTTGTTTTCAAGGAAGCTGAAATTCAAGGGACTGGATTCTGGAAAGGGTGCAATCCCCACTCCAAAATTTGATATTGAGGATGGAACTGGGAGAAAAAAATCTGGTCCAAACGCAAGTGGCAGACGTTCTGAATGGAAAATAGCAGGAGATCATTGTGGTTACATGCCCCGCCTCTTTGTTCTATCAAAATAAAGACCTTCAGACAACTGAGTGAGTCATTCACTGTCCTTTGCAGTTCTGGGATGACTGATTTGCTTTAAGAGCAATATAAAATAGACAGGACAGGATGCTCCTCCTGGTTTTAAGAGACGATTCCCTGCCGATTTGAGTTGGGGAACTGTGCTTCAAAATCAGGGGTGCCCTATGGCTTTCCGATTAGTGCCTCTCTATCACATTTAACTGCACTGCCTCAGCAGGGAGGAAATGCTAAAAATAGTTTAATTTTCCTCCTAAGACAAAGAGGATGAGGAAATGCAAGGCAGCTGCATTTTCTTCAGATTTCAGGTACATTCAGGAAGGCAGCAGCATTTAATGGTGCTATCAGAGAACGTTTCCCCTGGTTTTGCACAGTAATCCAAGCTTCATTAAACTTCTAGATGCTTTCCCGAAGGCCTCTGTCCTTCCATTTTTGTCTGGATACCTTTCCAGCTCTATCATTCCACCAAAGAATGCAGATTTCCTTCTCCCTGTGCTTCTCATTTCTGTGTGTGCTGCCTTGGACCGGCACGGCAGGAGCAGCAGAGTGTCCATTTCTTGGGTACATATGTTTTTTTGAAGGAGGGTCAGAGAGTATCGGAGGAGCTCGTTGCAATGACAACGTGTGCCAGTCTGCAGGCTTAAAATGATGCTCGGCAACAGACGGCCTTGCTGGTATTTGAATTAATCGTTTCTATTTCATAAAAAGAAAACTTAAAAATAGCCCTGGGAAGATGTTTGTTTGCACTGGCCTTTTATTTTAAGCGTTTAAAAAGGGAATTCAGAAAGCTGCCATCAGATCTTTCCTATGGGAAAGGCTGGGCATGCGTTGGATTATATGAAATAGCATCCTTGTAGCCTCTCCTTTAAGGACGCTTCTTAGCACACGCCTGGATTTTCAGGGATCAACACGAACAGAGGGCACATATCTATAAGGTAGCTGCACTGCTTAATGGTGGTGGTGGTGGTGGGGAGAGCAAACATGTGAATAAACCCACATCCAATATTGTTGAAAATTCTTGACAGTAGAGTAGCGCAAGGAATAGAACTTATAAATTATGTGTGCCCCTTTTCTGAAAAATGTGTCGGAGGCTTCTTTGTGCCTAGGCAAATACAGTTGGAATATGAGGTATTGTGTGGTTCCTTCTGCAGAGTACCTGATAAAAGAATAAAGAGCTTTGACATATTCTTAAAACAATAGAGGAATTAAAGAGAAACAATGGGCCAGCTGCTTCATTAATACAATCAAAAGGAAGCCCAGAACAGGAGGAGTCCAGATAATTAAGCATTACTCTTTTAGACCTTCTTTCTATAATAAAATTGTTTAAAAATTTATTAACTACTTCGCAGTGGTTAAGATAGATCTGTGCACTTGTTTATTTGGGTTGATTAATGCCTCTTCAGTATTCTCCAACATGCCAACTCATGGTTTATACAAGTTTTTGAATAAAATAGTGTAGGAATATCCGATAGGCATCTGAGCCATGCCCAGCCATAAATCAGAAGCATTTTACGAGTAGGGTTTATTTCCCAACTCCCATGTTAAAGCTAAATATTTTTACTTACAGAACTTTCCCCAAAAATATTTGGTACGAGATTTCTTTTCTGAACAAGCCATTTGCACGATGGATTTTTAGCAACAGCTCATGTATATTCACCCTCATGCAAAACTAATGGAAAGTCCTGTCGGCTTTATATTAGGATTAATGGCATGATGTACTGGGATATTTTGTAATGTTTCCATGTTTACATATCAAAGGATATTGCCATTGATACCTAGCCTCTAATCTTAATTTGAGTTCCCACTTGTATAAACTTTGCAGATTTTTAAGTGCAGGCAGTGCAGAATTCCGACAGTCATAATCTGTCCCAAATGGCATCATTCGTCTCTCGTGTGTCTCTGAAGAATAATCTATAATAGTTAGCACCGCAATGTTAACGGGCAGAAGGTTTTTATGATTTCACTCAAGCCATAATTTGTAGCCAAGGAACCGACCACAAAAAACAAGCTGTGCAATTGCAAAATAGATCCGTCCAATTCAGTCCATTCCTTACCTCTTGCACTGCTTCATACAATAAACAAGTTCTCTTTTTCTCAGTTTCACTGTAAATATGGGATCTTGTATGCTAATAGGATCAAGGGTGTAACTGGCTTGCAAAGGAGAAAACTATGTGGTTCAGATTCCAGACCAGATTTAGATTTGTAAAAGCCACTAGTTATTTGGCAAGCATTTTCTGACTTTTCCTGGATAGAAACTCCTCTCTACCTTAAATGCCTTTCCGACAAAGCTTGTACAGTTTTTTAAAATCAGCTTGTTATATTGTGCGAGGATACATAAAATGAACATAAGATACTTAGATATGGCAACTTCCCACTTACAGCTTGGATCGTGGCCTTCTTTTTAAAGGAGAATTTTAATAATTGTCCAGTGTCTGTAATGGGAATTCTGCCTGTTTTTTTATGTGTGTTGACCAACCCTGTCTCTGTCAACACTTTTGGCACACAGAACTAAAGAAACAAAGTCATACTTTTACCATTTTATAAATTCATTTGCAGGCAACTGGGTATGTGCTGAAAGGAGGCGCACTTCTTTTTTGTTTAAGTTTGTTTGAAGAAAAGAATGAAAACAAGAACTGCATCTTGCTAGAGAACCTTATTTTATCTGACTGACAGTTTTTGGTTTTGTTTGTTTTTTGTAATAATTATAGGGATTTGAGTGTGTGTCTTCCAAATGAGCACTGAAATTCACTAATTTGTGTAAAACATCCACTAGGAGGAGAGCAAAAAATAGATCAGCGATCTAAAGGTGTGTGTGTGAGGAAAATATTGTGGTCAATTTCATTTTCTTGTTTCCTATTATGGAATTCTCTGTTTATTTATCACTGGGGATAAACAAATGGACATTCTTAGAAATTCTGTGCCTTTTAAGAGGTTTATTTTGGTTAAGAGGTTTTTATTTTTAATTCATATGACGATGTCCAATTCAATAAGAGGTTTATTTTGGTTAAGAGTTTTTTTTTTTAATTCATATGACGATGTCCATTCAGTAAAATATTGAATATTGACACGAACAGCGAACAATGTTTTTAGATAACTGGCTTTAAAGGAATATACAGTCTCACAATTTCCAAATTTAGGTGTGATGGGCATAGTGAAAGTCAGATATTTCTGCAAACAAAGACAGATGAGATAGTTTCTTTATTTATCTAAGTCTGGAGCAATGTTTTCAACAATGCCTTGTTTTTATCTGTTTTAATTTCACCCTGCAATTGAGGGTGAAATTCAAATACAGTTGAATGATGCAGAATTTAAGAGAAGACATTTTTGACAGCAATATACTGTTTATTTTAACCCATGATTATTTTAATATAAAGGCAGCAGCAGGGCATTTGTGGGCTTTTAGCCTTTTTTCCTCCCATCTTCATCCACTTTAGTAATGAGAATACTCATTTCAAAAAATAAATTGCTGCAGGAAAATGCCGCGAAAAGAAAGTGGTGTGTGCTTTTAATGTGTCTGGACTCTCCTGTGTATTTCAATGAAGGCAGCAAATCCACAGCAAATGTGGATTTTACATAGGCATATTAATGGGGTGGGGGAAAGCATTTTGGGATATGCACACTCCTACTAGCCCTTTCTGGTAAGGATACATTTGATTGGTGCAAAAATGCATTAGTTTCAGTCAGGCACTTCCTCTTTAGCAGAATCAAAAAGGCTGCTTTGTGTGTTGCACCTGGAGGATTTTCCTCCGTTAACCTTTATTACAACTAACAGCACACTTGAATCAATCTACAGGTGCACAGAGGCTGCCTATCAGCATCCCTGCATGGTCACTATAATTTCTAAACAGCCAAGGAAGGTATGTTTGCGTAGCCCTTCAGGCAAGCTGTCAAAAATCAGGCTACAGCTGATAAACTGATTATAAAGCTGCTTAAGACTTTGCTTGTAAACAGAAGCATTTATCAACTAATAATTTGCAATAAACTGATGTAACTCCCAGCTGAGCCCCAAACTGTAATTGTCTTTACCATCTGCCTATTAAAATATCACTCTTCATCACCAAGCCTGAACAGACAGGAGAAAAAAAAAATCTCTTGCAACTACAGTATATAAAATGCTGGCTTGTTAGGAATAATCCGTGCAAATACTAGATTTTTTCTTTCTTTATCCACAGCATTCCACTTTGGTGTTGAAAATTATTACACAAATACAACACGCAGGGAGAGAAGGAGAAACAAATTACCAATCATCACAGTCTGCTCATCATATTAGCACTGAGATTGTATTCATTCTTTGTGACTAAATTGCAGTGGCATGCTTCGTGAAGGACAAACATGAACAGTCAAATATTTGGATTTTACTTTTCATTTGTTTTGATATTTATTCCTTTGAGCAATGCATATTCTTCAATTGTGTGCCACTAAAATTACCATATAGAAGACTGTACATTCTCAAGAACCATTTGGACAAACCTACTCTACTCAACCCATGCAACCAGCGGTGAAATCTACTTATGGTACTTTCCCTACTGGTTTGGAAGTGTGCGCCCTATGGGTGCGGCCCTGTCATATGTGCTTATTTACCCTCTGCGCATGAGCAGAAGGCTTTGCGCATGCACAGAGGGTAAAATCCCCCGGAAATGGTGATGTTTGGGCGGGTGGGCGGAGTCTCACGCTATGACTGCTACCGGTTCTCCAAACCAATAGCAGCAGCCGTTACCTTCTTGCCCGAGTCTGATCAAGTAGATAGCATTTCACCACTACATGCAACCCTTTTGGAGATTTAGGGTTTCACAGCTTGAAGAGATATTTTGTGCCCCTTAAAAAGAAAGTATACGCTCATTTTAAAGTTTTAGACTATCCACTAATCATTATTGTTAATGCAAACAGAGCTTTGATGCAGCTGATTATGAGCTACCTCTTGTCACAATAGTTGTATATAAATGAGCCAGATTTAGGTGTACTTGGGAATAAGAAGATGGGGAGAGATGGTAACTATTGTATATTTTAAGTGACCCAAATGAACAGGCATTTGCACAATTACTATGCAAAGAGGAACACAGTTGTCATTTTGAATTGCATGTACATAAACTCTGAATCCCAAAGCAGCCATGGTTTAAAAATTGAATGCCAATATGGGCATATTAGAAAAGGTTGCATGCAAAGATATGCCCCTTAAGAAAAAAAATTGTATAGAAATATATTAGCAAAAGTTATAAAGAAACGGTTTATATTGGAGAAAAGTGGGCATCCAAATTATGCGAACACTTTACATTTTTATAATTTAATTGTGGCAATTGAACAGAAAAGACTTGGCTTAGATCTCCTTAGAGGCAACAGTGAACATCTAATGAAGGCCAATTTTGTACATAAATACTGTATTTTTTGGAGTATAAGACGCACCGGTGTATAAGACACTCTGCAGGCCTCCCAAACTCTCTGTGCACCCTGGTTTTTTTTTTTGCATAAATTGGCCCGTTTTTCACCTGTTTTTGTGAAAAACGGGGTGCACAGAAGGTTTGGGAGGCTTGCAGACTGCTTCCGAGTGCTGGGGGAAGGCAAAAACACCTCCATTTTTGTGAAACACAGGCAAAAAATGAGCCTTTTTTTGCAAAAACGGGGGCGTTTCTGCCTTCCCCCAGCCTCTCAAACCCTCTGTGCACCCCGTTTTTTGCAAAAAAATGGGACCATTTTTCGTAAAACTGGGATGCAGGGGCGGGGTTTCAGGAGGCCAAAATGGCTGTATTCAGTGTATAAGATGCACCAACATTTCCACCCTCTGTTGGGGGGGGGGGAAAGGAGCTTCTTATACTCCGAAAAATATGTTATACAGATCAAATAAGCGGTCTTAGTTGGTGGTGGTGGTGAGGGGGGATGCAGTCCATTCATCGTGATGGAGCTGAAATGAAATTTTATGCATTTTCAGACCATGCCTGTATAACCAATATTGCCCTTTAAATCACTAATGGAATGCTTTAATCATGGAGATCCAGCTCTGTTCAAAGAAGAATTAAAAAGTGTGGATGCAACTGCCATCCATATAAAAATAGAGCCACTGCTGAAAATCAATGGGAATGGATTTTTCCTCCTTTTTTTGTTTGTTTTATTGATAGCACAAATTAATCAATAATTCTTCAGCCTATAGCTCTCCAACAGAGAAGCCCTGCCAAAAATACAGTTTGTCCCATGTGCAGCAAAATCAGCCAGATGGTGCTAGGAAGGGTTGATTCCTCTTTAAATTAATGTTTCACAGATAACCATTTGATACCTCCTTCTGCCTTTATCACAATCACAATGAGAGAGAGAGAGAGAG
>JANHFT010006066.1:250993-257092 GCA_032467955.1 Pseudoxenodon macrops | reverse complement strand
CTAGCAGATGACATTCTTTAGTGGAATTATCACGAATAGGATATAAGGGCAACAACCATCCCCCCACCTGTGTTGGGAGCTTCCTCAAATATATTAGCATTAGCATGAAAGCTGAATGCAATGAAATTTCATTTTAATGTATGCCGATTAGTGTCCATTCAAAGTGACAATAACGTTAGGGTGAAGTTCTATTCTATTCTATTCTATTCTATTCTATTCTATTCTATTCTATTCTTTACAGGTGAAATATAAATTCTCCCAATAAATAAAATGTCTATAATCATTTTAATATTTATTTTTAATTTTTAATTATTTATTCATTCTACTTATATAGCTGCCCGTCTCACTTTTATGGGATTCTAGGTGGGTTATAGTAAAACAAATAAAAATATAATGTAAAAATAGAAACACATAGCAACTGGACATAAATAACCTAACCCAGGGGTGAAATCCAGCAGGTTCTGACACGTTCTGGAGAAACGGTAGTGGAAATTTTGAGTAGTTTGGAGAACTGGCAAATACCACCTCTGGCTGGCCCCAGAGTGGAGTGCAAATGGAGATTTTGCAATATCCTTACCCTGCCACGCCCACCAAGCCACACCTTGCCCATCAAGCCACACCCACAGAACCGATAGTAAAACAATTTGGATTTCATCACTGACCTAACCTGTTATCTATCCAATCAGAAGACAAGCTCTAAGCCACACCCAGGGTACAAAGTCAACTTTTAAAGGCCTCATGAAAGGTCAATAGGAACAAGGTTAATCTAATCTCAGAGGAAATGATGTTCAAAGGTAAATCCCACAGCAAAAAAGGCTCTCCTTTTGGGTTCTGGAAGCTGACAGTACCTGGAACATGTCTTCACTGCCAGATTAGGAAGGGGAAATATTGTCCAATAAGTAACCAGGTCCTTGAAGAGTTTTAAACATGACAACTAGGACCTTGAAGTTCACCAGAAGCACACTACAAGCCAATGCAGTTCATGGATCAGTGGGGTCACAATGTAGGAGATGACCAGGCTAAGCCCGAGGGAGGGGTCATGTGTGTGATAAATCACAAGTCTCTGTGCACTTGCAAGAGATCTAAGTCCAGCCCAACTTGAATGCCTCTCTTATCTCCCGTGCCTTTCCCTTGATCGCTATTTGGTCACGTTCTTGTAGAAAACTTAAATCTTTATACTCAGTTGAACTGCCTGAATCTCCTGATTTCCCTGGTGCTTGACACACATGTACTGAATAACTGGCATCAATAATTGCCTGCAGAGTTGCATTTTGCACCAATATAGAGATCACAAGGGCATGATTGATTGTGAAACACCCATCCCTTCCAATTCAGGAGCAGGCACTGTTGATGCAGAACCCTAAGCAAAAAACAAAGACAGAACTTTCTGGAAACTAGCAAGTCCAAAATCTAAGAGCCCCTCAGTCTTGCCTTGTTAGCCTCCCTGCAGTGAGACAGAACCTCTATGGCATCACTCAGGCAGCCTGTGATAGAGATATAAAATTGGGTATCATCAATCTACTGATAATTTACCCCAATGTCAGATGACCTCATCCAGTGGTTTCATGTAAATGTGAAACAGGAGGGGAAGGAATATCATTGTACTATTTTTGTATCAGACTGTTTTTCATTTCATTGTGTTTTAATTTGGGTCAAATGTGTAATCCATGACCCAGGGAGATGGTAAGCACTCTTCCATTGTGTAGTGTTGGGCTCAAGCAGAAACTAGACTGCCATTTGCCTGGTATATTTTAATTTGGATTCTTTCATTGTTTAATGTTTTGTACTCTATGGCCCAAATGGCCTCTTCTAACTCTGTAGTTCAACCATTCTAAGAAAGAAAGAAAGAAAAAAGCCATAATAAAATTCTCAATTTTCCTATGGCTTGCAAAGGCGTTTATTTCTTTGGATGAAAGTTTCCAATGATTTCCTGGAATGGTGCTTGCTTCAGCAGCAATATAAATTGTGATCTTAAGCATATCCTTTCAAAATAATTCTTGATATCTACATTAATTATATCAGGCAGTAAGCAGATTTAAATGGAGATAATTGATACCAGTTCAATCACATCACATAAACGTATTCTTTGACTTATGACCTGAATTGGGACCAGAAGTTCTATTGCTATGCAAGGTAGTCATTAAGTGAGTTGTGCCCAATTTTACAAACTTTTTTTTGCCATGGTTGTTAAGGTAGCCGTTAAGCAAATCCAGCTTCCCCCATTGGTTTTCTGGGAAGATTATAGATGGCAATCATAAAGCACCTTGGAGTGCTACAGTCCATCTTATATATGTGACAGCTGCCAAGGACCCAACTTTTGATTTCACGATCATGGGGCTGCTGCAAAAGTCATAAATGCGAGGACAGGTCTTTCAGTGCTGCTGTAACTTTGAATGGTCACTTCATCAGCACCTCCATAACTGTCTGGTTTGGTTCTCCAACCCAACAAGGCAGACACAGACTTCAGAGGATAATCAGAACTGCAAAAAATTTTTTACTGCCAACCTGCCTCCCATTGAGGACCTGTACATTGCACAACTATTTCTATAGTTTTCTATTCTATTGTATTTTTTATTCTATTCTATTCTCTATTCTATTCTATTCTATTCTATTTTCTATTCTATTCTATTCTATTCAATTCTCTTCTCTCTTCTCTCCTGTTCTCTCCTATTCCATTCCATTCCATTCCATTCCATTCCATTCCATTCCATTCTATTCTATTCTATTCTATTCTGTAAGACAAGTGCTACTTGTAACATATAATAGATCCTAAGTTACTGGTATCTTCACTGGGCTTTTCACTATCTGAGTTCCTCTGTCTGCTTTTCCAGCTGTGACTGTGACTTTTCTTCTCAAAACACACTGAGCATTTCAGCTTCCGCATAAAACATGAATAATAAATACAAACAAGCCAGCCAGCAAGAAGGGTATTAAACCTATGTAGCTTCCTGCTTTATTTACTACTCATCAGTCCCTTTGTGTATTTATTTAGATCAGGCTTGCCCTCCAGATATATAAATGTATAGCTTCCTTTGCAAATTGCAGCCGAGCCCTGTCGAAGTGCCCAATCAGCTGTAAACCCCAGTGATCCTACAGGATCAGCAGTGCTGAAGAGATGACTCAATTTATTTGTGGCTCAGCTATGTTGCACTTCAAACCACAGCAAAACTACTTATTTCTTCTTTTTTTTGGGGAGGGGGAGATGGGAAGGAGTGAACAATTTAACTGTAATGATGTAAAAGGGTGCAGATTCTTCTGTTCAAACTCTGAATATTCCCCATATAGTTTTACCACTCCAGTTGTCCTAAAATGAAAGTAAAGATATAAAATTATAATTCACGGTGAACTAAAAAACTAGACATAGACAGATGCTGCTTATTTTGAATGTAGAAGGTTCAGGTTGACCAGTAAAAGACACTGATGTGAAAAATTAGATAATACTATCCTGAAGGGACAAATACCCTGTTTCTCTGAAAATAAGACCTCACTGGATAATAAGCCCAATCACGCTTTTGAGCGCATGCGCTAAAATAAGCCATCCCCAAAAAATAAGTCCTTCCTAAAACACAGGTCCAAAGAAAATAAGACCCTGTCTCATTTTTGGGGAAACACGGGTATATCGATCTGATATAAAAGTATTTGCTATATTCACGTACATTAATTTCCCATTGTGCAACCCGTGAGCCAGCCTCAGCTCACACAGTTTTATATTAGCAGTTGATCCCTGCATGAAATTGATCTGAGGTTAAACTATAGGCATTATTTGTGGGAATTTTGCTTGCATAATAACAGGTTTTGAGTAAATAGAGACAGCGTAATGCAAGAGAGAAGCTTTATTTATCCTTAGCATTCATTAGTGAGGGCAAGGACCATAACTCATAAGAAGTGAAACAATGAATTATGATGCACCTATCCTCTCAAGGCAACAACAAATGTAAATAAAACGGCAGCACAGTACATGTCACAAATTTGAAAGAAGCATATTGTTTTATTAAAAGCCTTTGACTTCTATGACAAAAATGTCAAGGGCTGCTTATGAAGCCTATAATATCAACAAAGTCGTTTCATTTAATTATTCCTCGCAACTATCACTCTCTGCCAAGATTTCTCATTACTGAAAATATGTATGTGAAATGTGGACAGTAACAGCAAGATTAATTTGATTCTTTTAGCTATATGTCTCAATGTTCCAGGATTATACCAAAAACAAAAAATATCCTTCTTCCTACCTTCTGTTTCCTTCTATATAATCTAGTTTGTCTGTATCATCTCAAAGATATTTTTTTGAAGAAATCTAATTGGATTTAGAGCTTTGGGTTAAAACTTTAAGAAGCGAAATGATTGGTCTGAATAAGCTTATAGGCATCCCGTATCTTTATTGCAGTAGTAGACAATGAAATTGCAGTAAACTATTGTCCTGTGCGGCTGAGTAAAATTTTGGAAAGTGAATGCCACTTCCAGAAATGTTTGTGTGACCCTTTTCAAAGTCACTTCTAATTAAAAATGGAAGTGCCGACATTGCTTCTTTTTGTACCCGTCAATGAGAATAACGGCTGTTGAGGTCAGATCATCAAGTGCCAAGTTCACAGTAAAAAATAGGGCATATAAATAAGTAGCATTAAGAAATGCAGGAATACAAAATATTTTAAAAGATGCCTCCCACAAAGCTGAAAGTGACTAAACATGGTAACTACCTTATTTTTTGGGAGTATAAGACGCTCCTTAATTTTTGGGAAGGAAAATAGGAAGAAAAATCTGCCTACCAGGTATTCATTTGGCTAGTGTCCTTAGTCTGGTCAGCTTCAGCACATTATTTTATCTCCTAGTTAGGTCTGAAAAAAAGGTTCTTCGAAGGGAGTAGCAATGAAAAAAGCCTGCAAAGACTTAGGGCTGAAAAAAAAGTTCTTTGGAGGGAGAAGCAATGAAAAAGCCTGCAAAAATCGCTTCACTCGCTAGTGACTCGTTAGGTCTGAAAAAAAGCTTAGAAAAAGCTACATTCAGAGTATAAGATGCACCCTCCAAGGTCCTTTCCAACTGTTATTCTGATGTTCTGGTTTGATCATGTTAAAATTTTAACATCTCAGGGAAAGACTATGGATAGAAGTGACCACTGCTGCTAGGACACTGGCGATTTTTTGGTAGAGGTCCTACTTGCTAAATTCTAATTCACATCCAGTGGCTTCCTAATAGGTCTACAGACTGTTTTCTAGTATCTTTGTCCAGGTATGGTAAATGGCTATGTTACTCATTCTCCCCATGTAAATTACAGAAAAGCAGACATAAATACCATATAGCTATCCACACCAGTGAAATGTTTATATTCAAATGGACTTTTGCTGATTTTAATGGTTCTCTGAATATTTATTAGTGATATATATTTAGATTTATTAGTGTGTAGTTTATCACTAATGTTTATTAGGACTTTTTGGTTGGAAAGTAAAGCCTGATATAAATTTAAGTGAAATGAAAATGTTATCTAGCTCTAGATCATGGCTGTCAATCTTGCGGCATCACGTTGCCATTATGTGATGTTTCATAATGTTTTTTCCCTTTGTGGAGCTGGGGTGGATGTGGCCTGCGTGTGATACATCTGGTCTGTGGACCGCCAGCTTGACATCCCTGCTCTAGATCAATAGTTTTAAAACTTGGCAATTTTAAGATACGTGGACTTCAATTCCCAGAATTCCCCAGACAACATGGAAACTTCTGGAAGTTGAAATTGCCAAGTTTGAAAAATACAGCATGGAAGACAAGCAGAAAAGGTATCAACTGTGACAACATTCTTGCACATTCTAGAACACATTACATATTTTAGTAATATGTGTATTTATATACTTCTAGGTCTTTATCCTATGCAGTAGGTGAAAATATTAAGCAACAGAATTGCTTCCATATCAGGGGTATAATCCAGCAGGTTCTGGAGAACCAGTAGTGGAAATTTTGAGCGGTTCAGAGAACCAGTAGCGGAGACTTTGAGGAGAACTGGCAAATACCACCACTGGCTGGCCCCAGAGTGGGGTGGGAATGGAGATTTTGCAGTATCCTTCTCCTGCCACGCCCACCAAGCCATGCCCACCAAGCCACATCCACAGAATCAGT
>JANHFT010006066.1:243493-245993 GCA_032467955.1 Pseudoxenodon macrops | reverse complement strand
TTCATAACTTCTTGGTTTTATTCCATTCTCAGGTCATCAAGTGTTTGCCCCATGGAAAAACAGAGAATTGTGGATCTGAAACCTAAATAAGTTCAGCAATCCACATATAAGTGAACAGCAACAATCATTTTTTTTCACTTTTATTTTGCTCTCTCAGTGTTCATATCTACAAAAGCCTCTAACCAGTAGTCAAGATAAGTGTTAAACTGAGAAGTATTGATCTAGGAATAGCAGTTCAAGCTTTGACGGTGAGTCCTTAACCCTCCAGACATAATGTCATAGCCTCTTATCCTTTCCTCTTAACATTACCTGCCTATCTCCTCAGAGCTGTCACCTATGGTAATACAGTTCCAAAAGCTTTCTAATCATTACTCATTCAGGCAGCATTTATTCTGTAGCCAGCCAGAAAAGTTTAGGTATTGCTGAGACTTCTGAAGGAGAAGGAGGGATTTCTTTACAACTCGTCTTTCGTTCATGTAATAGCACTGCAAAATGTGAAGAGAGCTTTAAAATAACATATGAAAGAGACTGAAAAGTCAAGTTTTTTCTGAGGATGCACAAGTATTCATTGGGGGGCAGCAATCCGCTAAAAAGATCTAGAATCTAAGCTCCCCGCATATAGCACTTCTAGACAAAATGGATCCAGAAGGTCTCGAACCAAGAGGAGAAAAATTTCAGGACACCAACCTCGAAGCACCAATGGGTAGCAAATAAAAGGCCTTTATCGAGATTTAAAAAAAAGAAAAGAAATCAAGAACTGTAAATCAGGTACCATTTGTTTTTACTCTAATGATGACACAATTTCTATTTAGTGCCATTCCACATCCCCCAGCTGATTAAAAACAAGGTTTTTCTATTGCGTTTAAAACATTCTCTCCCCCTGCAAGCAGTGATATGTCCTTTGGGGGGAGTGCAACTCCAATAATTGAACTTCTGCTGCATTTGACATCAAGGTATTATAATGAAGAGGAGATGGGGGCACTGGTCAAGCCAAAAACAGCATGCAAAGAAGGACAACTGAGGGAGGCAGTCACTAATTTCCAGGGAACTGGAGACACCGATATGCAGGGTCTCAAGTCAGGTGAGAATAATTTAAAATACCTGGCTTAGTATAACTGGAAAACCATCTCAATATATCCTCCTCGATTGATTGTTCCTGCTTCGCTTCCTGGTTTGTTTAGCATTATGTGCAAGCAAGGATCATTGAATGATGCTTTGTGCAACAAATCCGAATCATAAACTGAAGTTGTGGAATTCACTCAGTTCATAACAATAAGCTGAATTCTGAGCAAACTGGCTTTGGATTTTATTTTTAAAAGAAGCTTCTAAGAAGCTTCCCAAGATCTTGTGGGAAACAGGTAATTTGAGACTGCCTACAGAAACTGCTTGGTGTCGTTCCCCCACCTTCCTTGTAGACTGGAGAGATTGGAGAGGAACGGGGTTGGACTAGAAGACCTCCAATGTCCCTTTCAACCTTGTTATTCTATTCTATTCTATTCTATTCTATTCTATTCTATTCTGTTTCTATTTCTATTTCTATTTCTATTTCTATTCTATTCCATTATTCTAATTCTATTCTATTCTATTCAGTTGCGTCTCGAAAATAGCACCTTTGGGACAATGCAAAGATGTATTTGCATGACAAACATCACCTTTGGGGGCTTCTGAGAGCAGGGATGTCCACCTGTTATGTGGTCCTGGCTACTTTTCTTCATAATTAGAGACAAACCTGCCTGACCAATAAACAGCCAAGACACAGTGAATATTTTTTTATTTAGTTTATTGCAATAAGCGGAGAGAGAAGCCATCAAGGCTTGGTTCTCTCCAAAGTTCATCATCTGAAATCACCATCTTCCTACATTCCCTGCACCGGCCACCCATCGTTCCTCGTTCTCCATTGGTGGAGGTACTACGAGGTTACACTCTCTCCGACCGCCTTCTTCACATTTCCTGCTACCCTCCCCTAACATACTAAATCATTCATTGCCTGTGCATTTAAATGAGCAGATAATATATGCAAGGTGTCAGATAATATTCAAAAGATTATTAAGCATGCTCTCTTGCCTTTTTTTATTTTTTTATTTTTTTAAGTTCCGGTTTATTTTATGGATTCATAGAACAATTGGTTCTTTCTTGTTACTAAATCAGTTTTAGTTTTCCTGGTTTCTCCCCCCAGTTAATTTTAGTTTTGTCTTTCCTGTTTTCCAACTTGGTTTGTTTTACCTTTAAGGTAGCTATTTCCTCTTGCAGCTACTTTGTCTTATGGCTAATTCCTCTTACAACTAATTCCTCTTACAAGTTTAAATGTTGAAGAGCTTTTCATTTACTCCTATCAGGCAGAAGGGTCAAAAAAGTCAAAATGGTGACCATCAGCATGCTATCAAGCCCCACCCCCCTCTAAGGCACATCTGTCCTGGGGAATCTTTATTTATTATTAACAGAGTTGGAAGGGACCTTGTAGGTCATCTAGTCCAACCCCCTGCTCAAGCAGGAGACTCTA
>JANHFT010006066.1:226748-239211 GCA_032467955.1 Pseudoxenodon macrops | reverse complement strand
TATTTTTCTACTTGCATTTTTACGTGCTTTCGAACTGCTAGGTTGGCAGAAGCTGGGACAAGTAACAGGAGCTCACTTTGTTACGTGGTGCTAGAGATTCAAACCACCGAACTGTCGACCTTTCTGATTGACAAGCTCAGCGTCTTAGCCACTGAGCCACTGCATCCCATACATAGTCCCAAATCCAGAAGAGTTCAGAAAACCCACTTCCTCTAGGATCTTCCGAACCTGAAACCCTACTGTGTTTCCCAAAAGAAATACTAGAGATTGACTGGTTAGTATTCCAAATGTTCTGAATCTTGATATGGTCTTTTCATGAATTGATGTATATTCTCCTGCAAGAATGATGAACTACATCCCAAATCCAACCATAAACAAACACCCTGTCCAGTCACTCAAATAGGCCAGATGGTACATCAATCCAACCTAATCATGCGGCAGAAAAAACTTTATTTATAACTTTGGTCTCCACATGCTCAAGAAAATCATAATCTCAGATTGTCTTGCAAAACATTGCCCAAATCAACTTGCTGGACTCTGCCCAAGCAGTATCCAACTCTAAGTGAATATGAATGACTTTATCTGCAAAGAAACGTGTCAGCATATCACAGAGGCCTAAATAGAATCTTTACTCCATCCTTTCTTAAAAGATAATGGCTAAATTTGAATAGAGCTGCCAGAGCCAAGTCTGCAGATATACTGAGAGAAGTAACTTGGTATAGGTGGCAAAAAGAACTATGATGTTAACATCAAAACCCATATTGTATGTTTTCCCTTTCATAATATAAATATTCTGTGTTGACACTATGCATTTAAATAGATGTCAGGAGACAATTTGGATTCTTCTTCCAAGCTGTGCAAGAATATTCTATCTGACTAATAGAAAATAAGGCTGAATTTAGCCTCCAAACCATCATCTCCAAAATCACCAGCCATAAAATTCAGCTGTGAATGCAGGCTGTTATTTCAGTATTTGCAACTAATACAGGTTAAGTCTTCGGGTCAAGTCAATAAAATACTTTCCCTGCTCAGCCTTCAAATTATACTGCTGAAGAAATATCAACACAGGTAAGATTTTAAAAATCAAAAAATTGGAGAAGAGAAAAAACACAGGAAAATGAGAAGAGTAAATGCAAAATACCCCCTAGCACATAATCGGAGAACAAAGTATGGAAGACATAAAACTGCAAAAGGTACGTGAAAGAAAATTTCCCAACATGGAAAATATGGAAAACTATTTCCCAGGGAGGGTGTATTTCCTCTAAAGGAAGTCTATGGAGATATCTTTCTCTACAGTCATGTAAAAAATAGAAATTCTTCCATGCTCAGAATCAACTTGAAAGGAGTGACAACCCAACATCTTTTATCAAGGCAAAGTTGTTTCAGGGGTCATTAGTGGCCTTCTTTGCTCTGTGCATTTTATAAACCAGCCCAAGTGCAATTATCTCCAGACCAGAGGTAGGTTCCTAACGGTTCGGTCCGGTTCTACTGAACCATTAGTAGTTCAGTAGAACAGTTCAGTAGAAGTGTTAGTAGCTTACTGGAATGGTTCAGTAGAACTGTTAGTAACCCGACCCTGCATTGCTCTCGAGCCAGTTCTTTCGGAGGCACCATATGCGCCACCATCTTGGATTTTAAAAGCACTGTGCATCTGTGTGCAGCCGCAGAGCGCCCCTGAGTGAACCAGCAGTAAGAAGATTTAAAATCCACTTCTGCTCCAGACACTTAAACACAACTGGTTGTCTGTTAATAATATTGTCTCATTATTTCCCTCCAACCTCCATTTATCTTTGTCTTCCTTCATCTTTATGTTCATCAATCTTCCTACTTGAGTTTGTCTTTAAATCTATTTCTCTTTGTCTCTCACTTGTTTCATCTATTTGTTCTTCGTTCCCTTCCCTGTAACTTTTTCGCACTCTTGGTGTATCAGACAGAAAATAGGAAAGTACAGAGTATTTACAAATGTGTGAGTAGCCCAGCCTCTGAAAACAACCAACTTGTGGCTGAGCATATTCCTACCTCAATTTTAATGCCCACAGTATCCCTGATATATTCTCAATCAGGTATCATTGAGAAATTTCAAATATGGTTTGTTTCTTGGTTTCAATGCATCACATGGCATATAGCATAGGTTTTGACCCAGAAATGTAACATTAATGAAGACCCAGATTGCTAACATTTGTAAACCGTTCAGAGTGTTGTAAAGGATTATGAAGCAGTAGATAAGTCTAAGTGTTACTGCTATTAAAAGATGTAAGATAAGGTAACCTTTATTATCACTTCTCTGTGTACACAATGGCACCCATTAAAACAAAATATAAGGTTGATACTATATGGTACAAACTACTACAGAATCCAGTTATTCTGCTTTGGATACCACGAAGCCTCCTCCCAGAAAGAAACAAAGGAAACTGGTCATGTGTAGCATCACTGACAATACTGCAGACCCTGGTTCCCCAGTCCTTATATGCCATGTTATGGATAGAAGGAAGTCAACTTCCAATAATCTTTTCCATTGTAAATGGCTGTCACTATAGTGGACATTTATCTCTACCGTGGTGCCCTAGTGGTGCAGTGGTTAGAATGCCGTGGAGGTGCAGGGCATTCTAACCACTGCACTGCCCTGGTGCAGTGGTTAGAATGTAATACTGCAGGTTAACTCTGTCCACAGTCTGGAGTTCGAACCTGATTGGACTCTAAGTAAACTTAGTCTTCCATCCTTCTGAGTTCGGTAAAATGAGAACCCAGATTGTTGGGGGGCAATATGCTGACTTTGTAAACTGTTCAGAGAGTCCTATAAAAAACAATGAAACAGGATATAAGTCTAAATGCTATTGCTACGTGACCAAGTCAGCCTTAATATTTATCAACCACAACGTCTCAAGAAATACTTCTGCTTCTTTTTTTCCCCTTGAAGCTACTTTTGATTTTAGCTCATCAAACATTTAAAATGTGAGACTGGATCACTGTGAAAATATCCTAGAAATTAGGCTCCAAAACCTGATAAAAATGTAGAAATTACCAATTTGGAGATCTGGCTAAGTATTGGTTTCCTAAACTAAGGATAAAGTAACTTTAAAGCCCATGCCACTGGTTGCCATGCAACCTGTTATAGTATTATAGCGTAAATAAGCCGTGCTTGAATTTTCCATGCCTTCTCGCTCAGTCAATGTTGTGATACTCTAATGCTTCTCAACTAACTTCCATTAAGTATGTTTTTTTTTTCCTGTGGGGTAGAATTCCAAGGTTAAAATGATTAAATAACTTTTATGGTTGAACAAATATAAGCCTTTATTATACACAGTAGGCAAAACCATACATTTTAATTACTTTGCTATCAAAGATCTGTGTATTTACATTTCAATTTTTCACTTATAATTCTGAATTTATTTGACCTTCAAATAGCTCCATCCTAAACCTAATATTTTTGTCTTATCACAGTATTTTTCCATAAACAACCATTCCTAAGGGCATTCTCATATTTCTATTAATATAAAACTATTTACACTTATTGTTTTGTTTTCTTAGATATATGCTTTAATCTTACTTAAACATGTTTACTTGGTGCAATATTTGATTAGTATAATGTGTGTTGGAATTATTATTTCTACTTTTGTAGTTATACAGAAAGTAAAATGAACTAATCAATATCTGACTATTTTTTATAGTCTTATATTTAAAATTCCCTTTTCCCTCCAGTGGATTTAACGCTGCTGTAGACTTCCTTGAAAACATTCTTTAAAAAATATAAGGTGCAGTTTAAAGGCATGATTAAAAAAAAACTTTTTCTATTATAATTTCCCGGTAATTACAGCCAATAGATATTTATTATTACTCTATATTTATTAGTTCCATCTTCCATTTTAAGCAATCTATTGTTGTTGCATTTTTTATTTCTTAAATTATTATTCATGGAAAAATATCACAAGGAATATATGACTTCATAAGTATCTTAAACATTCATTTATTATAAAAAAAATGTAATACAATTTAAAATCTTCCCATTAACCTTTAACATGTATGCAAAAGGAGATTTATTAGAATAGGATAGAAACATAATTTTGTTAATTTACGCTATAAATATTTCAGAATGAAAATATACTACCTTGTCATTATTAAAAAAGATAATATGACAATTTTGCTTTCATATTACTGGCAGAAAAATTTAACCAGTGGATAATTCTTAAAATGAAAGTAAAAACTATAGCCTTGCATAAGAGATTAATCATGTAAAATAAATAAATTTTGTACTACTGCTACTCTATGAAAATTAGGTAGTGAGTTACATTATAGCTACATTAGTGAATGCTTTCATCATTATTTCTATTTGTCTATATGTCTGGATATAATTATATGTCAATGTACATGCACATCAATATCAATGGACAAAGCATGCTATAGGAAATCATATAGATACTGAATCATAAAAATAATCTATACATTATTTTACACATTATACACATTAGGTTAGAAGATAAAAATTCTGTATATGTAATTGTATTATTACTGTGAGCAGTGCATGAAAAGATTTGTTAATCTAATCATTACACTGTCCACAAAAAATTTGGTTGTTAAAGAAAAACTGCAAATAAAACATACAAAAATAAATAAATAAATAAAAATAATCTATAATTGTATTCAGAATAGGAATATAGGTTTTATATTTTTTTTAAATACCATAAAACATGGATGTGCTTTGGGCTAGGGCTCTAAAATCCTGTGCTAATAATGACAGAAAAATAAAAGGTACAATTATATTTCTGTTTTTTTAATTGCATGGATGCTCATAAGTAGCTGCTTATTTTCAGGTCTACGGCCTTTGCATCTGTATACAATATAGCATTTCTGCAAGGCTGGTTTTTAAAAAAAAATAAATCTGATGTTCCATACAGCACTTGCTATCCGTTTCAACATAAGCTCTTTGTGACTGTATATGTGTATATACTCTCACATTTTAATAAAGACAAATATCAGCAAACATGTTATTTGGAGTACTTCTATGGGGAAAAAAACCCCTATATTTTAAACAAAATTCTTGAGCCATTTTAAAGGAAGATTGGAACAAGAGCAGATGGCATGTTGAATGACACATTGTCTTGTGTTTTTGGAGACAGATGGGGGCACCATCCAAGATGCTCAAACAATTTCATGTACAAAACATGATAATCACAGCTCACTTCAAGGAAGAACACAGTGGTATGAACACTGAACGTTGATTTGAGACATTTATAATTAGCAATGTTTAAAATGCAAAGATTTAGTTACTCCTGCAAGGCATTTAGGTAATGCTACCAAAAGTGCAGACCAGAACTTAGAAATCATTTTGTAAGCTCAGGATTTGTCTGAAGGTCGAATATCAATTTCTTCAACATACGCATTTTAAACCTTCTGGCGAACTTTACCATATTAAAAAGAACCCCGTATAATATAAAGGTAAATAGAAAATACTTTTTAAAGAAAAAGTGTAAAGGACCTTTCTTTGAAAATTAACACAGGTCTTTCTCCAGCTGTAGCTAAATTGCCATAGTTCTTGATGCGTTTTGCTCCTCACAGCAATTGAAAGCATATGCAATTTAACAGCATGCTTCAATCCTTTAATAAGCTGTCTTTAAAATATCTTACATGGATTACCTATCTGTAAATCTGCTTTCCATGAAGAATGTGACAGCATTATGGAAATTTTGAGTTCAGTAAAGATGGCTTCTACCAAGGAAAGCCACATCTGCACACCGCAAGATTCTACCAAAACAGAAAGTAATTTTTAGTAATTTATAATACCGTGGAATGCATAATTAAGATTAAAATCTATGTTGCCTTATATCTCAATGTATCTCTTTTAGAAAATTAAATAAAAGGGGGAAAAATTGAGATCTTATCATCCTCAAAAGAGACATAATGCAATATGGAAAGCAATAATCAGATTTAGGCAAAAAGGCAAAAATTGTATACTACTACAGTATATTTACTGCTGTTTGCTGTAACAAATTTATGTTTTACACACTATTATCCAAATACAAAGGCTAACTGAAGATTGGCATCTGTAAAATTATCAAAGACCAATTTCTCTCTATAGGAACTGTAGCAGGTTGTCATGTTACAACAAAGAAACCCAGATTTAATCCAGTATTAAGTAGCTGGTAGGATACGGAAGCCACAAATTCCAAGTCTACATTTTACTATGGAAGATGATGGAGTCTTATGTGTGCCATTTGCTCTGTCCTAGCCCAATTATCCTCACTGGACTCCGGGGGAAACTGGATGAGCAATTGGTATACATTCTGTCTTGAGCTCTGGAGATGGGTAGACACACAAATAAAATAAAATAAATAAAAGCAGCAAGGACCATGCAAGTGGAGAAGTGTTGAGTCAGAATCTTTATTGAAAAAAACTTCTTCTGAGCAGCTATTTGATGCATCTCCAAGCAATCATACAGAATAAAGATTCTGAAGATGATTTTGTAATCTGAAAGTATGAAGGACTTTGTAAAGTTCATATATACTCATTGAACTCAGCTGGACATAACTAAGCTTTAATGAAGATCATGTGGAATTTGTGTAATATGTTTTAATGTCCAGTTCCAGTCAATACTTAAGGTGCAGTTTTTATACTCACCCAGTTAAGTGTGATTGGAGAGCTTCGTATATAATTCTACTATTACTAAAAGAAAACAAAAGTAGTAACCGCTGCTATGGCATTTAATGCAAGCTTGGGAACAGACTTTTGTTTTCCTCCTGACTTATAATTTCTACTCAGAGATGGCTTTCTTCATATAAAAAAGAAAAGGAAATGCAAAACAATACATTTCACAATTATGTCACAGATGTACAGTGGTCTGAATTATCTTGAGGAAGACACACGCAGTGAGAGTGGGAGAGGTTGGGAAGTCAAGAAAGAGAAAACAAATAACACTAACTTGATATATGATATCACCTGAAATCTTGGAATTGTAATAATTTTTAGTAAATTTGGTTTGCTATCTGGTTTGCTATGCTTTCAATGGCTTGCTTCTCCTGGTTATATGTAGGAAATAAGAACACATGGACTTTGCTGTTCTTAAGAGTGCATGTTGCATAAAATATGTTAAATAGAAGATGTGTTTCATTCTTTCAGATCATGTTCAAAAACAGAGGCATGCCCTCCCCAAGCCTATTAGAACCTCCTCTGATTATCTTTATTAAAAACTAACGGTAGCTTGTTGTACAAAAGGTCTCTTCTAACATGAACTACGCATTGTGCGCAACCCTGAGCGAACCGGCAACAAAAATATTCACAAATCACCCCTGCAGTATTCCAATATCTCAGGGGTTGCCAAAAAAAAGAGGGCGTCAAACTATTATCCAAAGCACATAAGGGTAGAACAAGAAGCAATGGGTGGAAACTAATCAAGGAGAGAAGCAACTTAGAACTAAGGAGAAATTTCCTGAGCAGTTAGAACAATTAACCAGTGGAACAACTTGCCTCCAGAAGTTGTGAATGCTCCAACATTGGGATTTTTTAAGAAGATGTTGGATAACCATTTGTCTGAAGTAGTCTAGGGTTTCCTGCCTAAGCAGGGGATTTGACTAGAAGACCTCCAAGGTCCCTTCCAACTCTATTATTCTAAATTCTAAATAAAGTAACCCTTCCTATACTTCTTCATGCCTGCTTCTTCCTTATTACTGTTATTAATATGTTGCCATTTAAAGATGATTCCTATTTAAAAATGTACAGTGTTATTTTCTTGAGGTCAATGTAGGACAGCAGGCACTTTTTAGAATAAGAAAGATACACAATACAAGCACAAACCCCAATAAAACGTATTTGGAAAACAAATAAGCAGTTAGTTGTTCAAGAAAATGTAGGGAAAGAGATCAGCATACTTAGGGTAAGTTAATGTCTTTTGCATAGAAACAATCAATTACATTTTCCCCCGTGTGTGCATAAATTGTTTGTGTGCTTATTTGCAAGGGTAGGAAAAGGGAAGCCATGTGAAAAGTCAGAAATTAAGAACAAAGTCTGGGGCATTGTTTTAATTTTTCTGTATGATATAATTATGCTTGGATGACCAAGGTAAAGAATTGTGGCAGAAAACATAATTTTCAATGTTTCCATTGAACAGAGAGAGACCTGCAGTGGAAGAACTAGCAAGTTTATTTGCTCCACTGAACACTAATGATTAAGCAACATCATTGGTCAGTCACTAGTCTTTATGCATATTACACTATTAAAGTATTATACCAGTGATGACTAACCTTTTTGCCATCACGTGCCAAAAGCAGAGGGAGCGCAGGGGGGACCCGCACGTAAGTGCCTACACCTATAATACAATGCCCTCCCCCCCGCGTATGTGTGCACAACCACAACCACCCTGCGCTGCCCTACACACACACACGTGTGCAGGCCTCACTGAAGCCTCCAGATTTCTGGTAGGCCTGTTGGGCCATTTTTTGTCCTCTCCAGGCTTCAGGAAGCTTTTCTGAAACCTCGGGTGGGCAAAAAACGGCTCAATCAGAAGTTCGGAAATGAACTTCCGGTAGGCCTGTTGTGTCCGTTTTTCGCCATCCACAGGCTCCGGAGCCACCTTCTGGAAGGCCAAAAATCAGCTGGCCACGCGTGCATGCACACTGGAACTGGCATAAGGCAACGCCTCACGTGCTCTCAGATATGGCTCCGCGTACCACCTATGGCACGCATGCCATAGGTTCGCCATCATGGTATACAATCCAAGCCAATCTTTATACTGACTTTCTTTTTTTTAAATTAGTCCATCAATAAATAGCATACAGGTAATCCTCCATTTACAACAGTTCGCTTAGTGACCATTTGACGTTACAGCAGCACTGAAAAAATGACTTATGACCATTTTTCACACTTATGACTGTTGCAACATCCCCACGGCCATGTCATTTACATTTGGATGCTTGACAACTGACTTGCATTTATGACGGTTGCAGTGTCCCGAGGTCATGTGATCAGCTTTCGCAACCTTCTGGCAAGCAAAGTCAATGGGGAAGCCAGATTCACTTAACAACTGTGTTACTTATTTAATAACTGCAGTGATTCACTTAACAAATGTGGCAAGAAAAGTCATAAAATGGGGCAAAACTCACTTAACAAATTTCTCACTTAGCAGCATAAATTTTTGTGGTCATATGTTGAGCACTGCCTGTATTTCTAAAAAAATGCTAAAGAAATATAATTTAAAAAGTAATTGATATTGAGATATTTTTTATATAATTACGTATGTTTTTGCTTGATTCTATCTATCACCTTAACGTACATTTTAGCTGCTAAGCAAAGAGTGGTAATGTATGCATTCTGTGATTTCAAAACTGCTTTCCCCAAATGTACAACATGCCACAGGGACAGAATTCTGCCTCTTAAAAATCACAAATTTAATTTGTAAATGGTAAATTGTGACCTGCATGCTGGTAAATTGGAATAACTACTATACGTAATGCCTGCTTTGTGTGTTTATGTAAATAGACAGTCTATATATAAATGGGCAGAAATACTGAAAACTGGTGTTTTCAGCTGAAACGATATTGAAGCTGCAGAACAGGCTTTTTTTTCACACCGTAAAGTTTTCGCGCAAGTAAAAAGCTTCTTGGTATGAAACCCATAGGAATTCTTCTCTGCTTACATTTTATGGGTATCCCTATTTATTTATCATTATCAAGCCAGAGGGCTTTAGCATCTTGCAGAATTCTGCATTAATGGGATTATGTTCACAATTCTCAGAAGATTGTAACAAATAACAATGCAATGCTACTCATATGCATAAAAGTGAGACCCACAGAGTTCCAAATGTTCCAGCTGTTAAACACCTGAAGAACTAAAAATTAATTCAAAAGCATTCCACAGTTTCTCAGGTTTGGGAATATAATTTTTTCTAGCAGGAAGTTCATGTTTTGCTAAATAGGGAATACCTTGGGGTGGATTTATTAGCTTTTCTTTTCAGCTCACAATGGCTTCCAACCCTATAGATTACCATAAGGAGTAAGCAAGGAAAAAGGGGAAAAAAAGCATAACTAGTAGTATCACACTTGCATTTCTTATTTTTCTGCAATTTAAGTCTATATTCTGCTATAAAACATGTAGTCCTGTTTATTTATAATCTGACAGTGTTTGTGTACTTTGCCATGGGCCAAAAAAGGGAATTTAAAACAGCATTTCCTAATGACAAAATAATAGTGATATACAGGTAGTCCTCAACTGAACCCAAAATTTATGTTGCTGAGTCAGACAGTTGTTAAGTGAGTTTTGCCCTATTTTATGACCTGCGATTAACTTTTTTTAGTCATTTCTATATAAAACATTTATATCATCCTCTGATCTTACTCCTTTTCTTTTTCTTTTGCTCCTTCCTCTTTTCATATGCAAAAGTGCAAGAAGCTTTAGAATACTAAATAGCAAAACAAACAAAAAAATGTGGTCCCTTTATCAAGGTCACAGGACTTATTGACTTGCTAGAAGGAGCTTCTTCAGAAGACTGAACATGTGAAAAATTTTGTTTAGCGCCAGTTCTATGAAAATTAGCACGGCTAAACTGGAATATTCAGAAGGGTGTTTATTATGGTTGTTTAGTGGAAAAAGCTTACAAAGGTTCATCACTATCTGCTTAAAAGTTTGAAATGATGGAGTTTTCTAACATGTACAACAACATGGAGGATTTAGAAAGAAAGATTCCCCTGCTTTCACACAGGTGGGGAGGAAAGCAATCAGAAACACCTCTGCCTTGAATATTTGTGGAGATCCTCAGTCATCCAGGCCATAGTTGTCTCAAAGATGCTTTCCCAAAAGTCAAGTGGACTGGGTTTTTTTTTCTTTGAGGAAAACATTTTGCTTCTCATTCAAGAAGCTTCATCCCGCCAGAACCGAGGAAACGTCTTGGATGAGAAGCGAAATGTCTTGCTCAAAGGGGAAAGAAAAACTAGTCCAGATGCTTTTGGAAAAGCACCTTTGAGTCTACCTTGAATAGTCTTTCTGTGAGAGATGTTTTCATTTGATGAAGTATGCTCTGACCTTCAAAGCAGAGGCATCACTAATTGTGGTGCTAAACTTTAAAAAACTGACTTTAAGAGAAATGTGCAATTTGCTTTATTCTTTTTGCCCTAGCAGATTGATAGAGCAACTACTTACATCAATGCTTCTCAAACATGACACCTATAAGATGTGTGTGGACATCAACTTAAGGCTGGTGCAGGGGTTCTGGGAGTTGAAGTCCACACGTCTTCAAGTGGCCAAGTTTGAGAAACACTGAACTAGACGCTGTGTCAGAGCTGTGGTTCCTTTCACTGTTTCTCCCTTTAAAAGTTGAGGATGCATTTTTAAAAGAAATGATGGAGGCAAGGTCATTCTCCCAATTATCCCCTCTTCTCTTCAGGCTTGGTCTTGTTGCAAAAGAAATCTGAAATATTAAATCGAGCTTTTATCTCCAACCGCATTTTGGGGAAAAAGTTGATAACATTCCTTTGTTCGGCTCACCCCTCTCCCATGTCTCTGCCAATAACTCCAGAGCTTTGTACACTGTGCCTTGTGTTTGTAACTTTAACTGTCCAATAGATTTTAACAACTCTGGGTGAATGAGGCGGAACAATATTAAGATATTATAAAAACACCATGCAGAGCTAAGCTGGCAAGCTGTTTAGAGCAGGGACTCTAGGAGCAAGCTTGCTATTCTGAAACGGCAGAACGAACCTCTGGTGTTTGGAAGTGGATAGGCTTTACACATGGGTGTTGCTATGGGCACCAGAGCAGATGAGCCAACCACAAAAGGAGACCGCTGGAGGGAAACAAAGAAAGGAGAGAAAAAATCTCAAGGATATAAATGGATAGTGGCCAATTAAAATTACAATGCTGCAATTTTTGTTAGTTATCAGTGACAGACTAAAGTACACAGCAGCTAAACAGGAAAGAAAGTCTTTTTTTGGGGGGGGGAGCACAAATGTAACCTAGAGATCACTGACTTTAGCACACTGAGTCCAGCTGGTACTTTTCCCCCCCTGCATGTTGTGATCAAGAGCCATAAAGAGCGTTTCTAACACAGTAGTAAAGAGAAAGCCAGCACATATCAAAGAGAAATGCAGAGCCATTTTATGACTGCCTTAAAGGGCTACTGGTAACCCTTCTGCAAAGGTGCAGAACGTGATGGAAGGTTTTCTTTAAAGGCAGCACTTCCCAGGGCAGTTAGGGATTGTTTCTACAACTGCTTAGGCTATTTTGGTGGAATAAAATGTGCTTTATTTACAAAGTTTAAAGAAAGAATGGTCATGGCACCAACTTGCTTAGTATTCATTATGTTGTATTCACATAATGCTACTCTTCGGTATCTTATGTTAAAAAGTAATAATCTGAAAATCTGTCCCTTCCTTCCTTCCTTCCTTCCTTCCTTCCTTCCTCCCTCCCTCCCTCCCTCCGTCCTTCCTTCCTTCCTTCCTTCCTTCCTTCCTTCCTTCCTTCCTTCCGTCCTTCCTTCCTTCCT
>JANHFT010006066.1:152645-173468 GCA_032467955.1 Pseudoxenodon macrops | reverse complement strand
TGCTTTACGTGTTGGAACTATATATATATATATACACAATATATATATTGTAAAGAGGGAATGCATATATTTGCACTCATGTATGTTATACTGAGTGCGATTATAATTAAAGTTATATTACAACTTATTTGATCAATCAACAGAAAATCTGAACACGGTTTTTCCACTTGAATTTCTCCCTTTGAATTATAGGTTTCCAATACAAACAGTATCTTTTATTGTACTTTCAGAAACTTTTTTAAAAGTGTTTTAATTAGTTGCTAGAAAAGAAGGACTCTTTGAGTTTTCTTTTGTAAGCACTTCATTTAAACAGTCTTGGATGTTTTTCATTATGTCTCTTTGTCAGTCCTACAAAATTAAAACTTATTTGTTTTCTTCTTTTGTTATCCAATAAATGCCCACATTTAATTTTACAATATTTCCAGAATCAAACAAACCAGCTGGTTTTCTTTCTAAATTCCTAAGTGTAATTTCTAGGTAATTTAGGTAACATCATATAATATATTGAAATGTGGTGCATAATACCTAAATGATCCATCATGTTTTGCATCTGTATTGCCATGCCAGAATCTTGTCTTATGGTGCATACGTTTGGCAACGTAGCTTGCTATAGGAGGCAAGCGTAACTTTACACTTTGGAAAAAGAAAATACAAAGTTGTCGATGATAAATCAGCCAAGAACCCACTTTTGCAAACTCCATCCTAATACCAAACCTGCTCAATACTGTGCTGGATTCTAAAAGATTTACTTAAATATCGTTCTAATCAGACTGTCAGACAGTCACAACATATGCAGTGAATATTGCATTATATGTACTTAAAGAAAAGCTTTTGGCTTTGAATGTAGTACGTTTGTGTACCATTGTTGGCTATCAATCACCTGCCTCTTTCATTCTGCAGCTAAGTTTTAATAACTATGAACTTCAAAATTACTTTTTTTTGCCTGTATCAAAAGACATGCACATGCATGCAAACACACACATAAACATATGTATTTATTTATATTATTCATATACATAAAATATTCCTCCAAGCAGAATCAGAATCTAAACACAAACTACAGTCAATGGCTAATATAAGATAAAGAACCTTTTGTTAATGTAACTGGTTCTACCAATAATTTGTACCTTGATAATGCTGTTATAGTTACTGCTGCTGCTTCTGATTATTACTATTATTTCTATTGTTATTGCTATGAAAGGTGCTTTTCAAAAGGCAACTGAACTTTCTTTGTGTTTTTTTTCCTTGAAGACTCTCTTTCTTTCTTTCTTTCTTTCTTTGAACTGAAGACATTTCTTGGATGAGAAGTGAAATGTCTTCAAGGGGGGGGGAATTCCAGTTGCCTTTTGGAAAAACACCTTTGGGATAGCCATGACCTGGATGACTGAGAATGTCCACAAACATTCCTATTGTTCTTCTACTTTTCCATCCTTAGATGCTGGTTCTGAGGACCTAAGATTCCCTTTTGTGTTTGGGGAGCTGGAGAGGAGTATCTTATTCTTAGATTGACAAAAAACATGAGAAAAACCTTTGAAGGATTCAATTAGTAAGAATATAAACAACCCAGTATTTATTCTGCAAGACAATATTTCAGACATACTGTAATATTTGGAGTATAAGATGCACTTTCCCCCACCCTAAAAGAGGCTCAAAATTTGGATACATTTTATACTCCGAATGTAGCTTTTTCGAAGCTTTTTTTCAGACCTAACGAGGTACTAACGGTGTTCCTGGTTTTGAAGGCTTTTTTCACTGCTACTCCCTCTGAAGCAGCTTTTTTTCCAGCCCTAAGTCTTTGTAGGCTTTTTTCATTGCTACTACCTCTGAAAAAGCTTCCCCCCCAGTCCTAATCAAGGGATAAAATAATGTGCTGAAGCTGACCAGACTAAGGACGCTAGCCAGATGAATACCTGGTAGGCAGATTTTTCTTCCCTATTTCCCTCCCCAAAAATTAAGGTGCATCTTATACTCTGGTGAGTCTTATACTCCAAAAAATACGGTATACAATGATCTCAGGAAAGATCTCAGGAAAACGTTATTTAGGAATATAATGCCCATAATCAATTTGATTTGGTTGAAAATACTACTCATAATGAGGAATTGTTTATTCACATTTTGAATTAATTATAAACCAATATGCCATCTTAACTCTAAACTGTTGATAATTAATAAAGCTGGTTTCAAAAAATTGTAAGCAAGAGGTATCTGGTTTGTTTAGGTTTGGAATACATTGAAATGGAATGGAATGGAATATTGCTTGTGAAGGCTTGTTGCTTGGAAAAACAGCATATAACTAATGAATGTAAGTAATATTAAATTAATGAATTTATTAATGATCTAAGTCAGGCAATACTTCCAAACTTAATTTGGCCACATCCACATAAGAGAAAAAAGGAAGGGGGAAAATAAAATGATTCTAATATCACTATGGTTTATCCCAATATTCCAATAATGTTCCTGTTCGTTACACTCAACACTGTGAATGCGGTGTTACTTAGAAATGAGATGGATATCTTTATAGGAGACTAAAATATTAGCAAATCGTAATGCATTATACATCAACTTAAGATATGTGCAAAACATTCATCAAGGAACTTTGCTCATGAATTAAACATCTTTCTGGATCAGCTCCTTAAAGTCATAATGCAGTTGCAACCAATCAGTAAAGTTTCTTGAAGGCCATATCAAGTTATTTAGAAGCTGACCTGAAGAGTATATATTCCCAGAAGACTTTGGAAGAGCCTTTAGCTTTCTTGCATCTAAAGCTTTGGCTGATTCATGGCTTTGAGGAGTGGATCCAATAGAGTTAATTTTTTGCATAGTCTTACCATAGTTCTTTCTTTTCTGGATACAAGACAAATAGCATATTGCTACAACATTTTTTACAGAGGACACATTCTTGCTGAAAGAAGTCTTTTAAGTTCAAGAAATAATAATGCATCTTTTTTCTTAACAAAGAAATAATTTGTGGAATGTTATAAGATAAATGTTAATGCTATTACCGATTTCCCAGTTTACTCTTATATGCTTCTTGTCATTATTATTGCTAGTCCAACCGGCTTTGTTTCCTTGATGTCACTGGTTTTAACTTGACAAGCAACAGTCAAAATGAGGCACCTTCCCAAACTTTGGAGTATTATGAGATGGTTCAGAAAATCAGACTGGAGTACAACATTAAGAGCAACTGGTTATAACAAAATTCAATATAACCATAGTATCAAAGACATTGCATGTCTGAGAAATTCGTCACTTAAGGCATGGTGAAAGAATAGGTTGGGAAGTGGTAGGAATGGAAACAACTCAGTTATAAATTGTATGGCAATCTGAGCTACCAAAACACAACTTACATCAGAGAGTCTGGGCACAGTGGTTTACCAGACATCCCGCAAAAGAAGGACATGTTCTCTTTTTTTGTCTTTGTGTCCTCCATCTGCCAGGCATAGCCTTAAAATCAAATATTGTCCAGCTTTTTGAGTGTCTTGCTTATTATTTTTTGGGAGGAGAAGATATTTTCATAAGAGTGGTCATTTAAACATTTCTGTGTGTGTCCTTCTAAATTGTCTGCTTCTGTCTTTTCCTCGCCAATCAATAGGATTGACAACGTCTTATTTCCTGATTCTAGCAATCAGCTTCAATCTACATATCCCCTGTAGTCTATAGATCGCATGGCTCAGGATACATTTCCACAACAAAATTTCAAAAGCGTGTGATCATTGATTCTATACTATTGTTAGCATATGTTCTTGAAAAGAAAAAAATTGTTGGAAAAATATTGTGATGGGAGGGAAAAAAACCAGCTTTTCTAACACTAAAAAAAGTAATTTCATATACATTTTTGGCAGTTTTCATTATATTTTGGTCAAAGATACCAAGAATGTTAAACAGTAACTACGGTATATCCTCCTTTCCTTCCATTTGTCCTCCTCCTTTGTGTGTTCAGATACCAGTTAACCCCACGTATACAAGACTGTAAAAAAAAAGAACCAGAGCAGAGCTAAACTTCTGAAATTTGCCTTGTAAGAATGCTACAGAGTGGCAGATATTTGGTTTTCCTTCAACATAAGATTATTAAAGTGTTGTTAGTCCTAGAAGACATGATCGAACCTGTCATTTACTATATATTATTATTATTATGGAGTTTTCTGATACAATTTAACACCTCCACTTTAAATTGAAAAAAGAATAATCCTTATTACATAATTAACCCATGCATCATCATTATTATTTTAGCCATTGTCCATAAATGCAGGATGAAGGTCTTTTCTGCATGTTTCCAACCAATATAGTCCTAAAACCTATGCATACTTAATCTATTTACTCCTTAACAAAAAGCTATCCAAGTTTCGTTTCAAAAATTCTTTTGCATCTAATATTTTTTCCATATGTCACAAACTATAAGGAAGTTCATAAGACTTGTCAACTGCAGTACCACTGCATTATTTTAAAGGTCAATCTGATCATGACCTCAGAAAGCAGGTTAATGACGTAAGGGCATAACAGACCCAAAGATGCTTCACAAGAAGCATGGTCAACATTAAACTTTTAGGGGTGAAATTAATAGGACAAATGGATACTTAAATATTTGAGAAATACTAACCTTGAAGAATAAAGTATATTTTCTTATTGCAAATATTAAATCAAACAAGTAATTATTAATATATTTATTTAGAATGTAATCTAATATGTATGCAATAAAGGGATTATTTATACTCCTATCAAAATTTTGCATTGTAGTCTGTCCTTGCAAAACAGCATGTTGAAATTTTATGTGCCAATATGAGCTCAACCTGTTTTCCAAAGCATCTGAAGACGGGACAAGAAGCAATGGATGGAAACTAATCAAGACGAGGAACAACCTTGGACTAAGGATAAATTTTCTCACAGTTAGAACAATTCCTCAGTGGAACAACTTGCCTCCAGAAACTGTGTGTGCTCCATCACTGGAGGTTTTTAAGAAGAGATTGGACAACTATTAGTCTGAAATGATATAGGGCTTCCTGCTTGAGCAGGGGATTAGATTAGAAGACCTCCAAGGTCCCTTTCAATTGCATGATGAAGGCACTGGATAGGAATACTTTCAAATGGCAGTTACAATTTCTATAAAAGGTCTGTGAAATAGGCTCACATACAGTTTCTGCATAAGGCATCACATACATAGTTTGGAATTTCCTTGGGTATAATTATAATCCATATGTCTGTCATTCATGACTGCTTAATGAGGAATTTCAAATTCAAAACAAAACATGTTGTGCAGTCCCATGAAGAGGATTAAAAGTGGTCAACTTACCCACAAAGATTCACAAAGATATTTTCATTTTTCATAAAGTAGTATTAAGAGGGGGGGGAATAAAAGCCTAAATGCCCTTGAGAAGACATGGTAAGACAGCAGATTTGGGACATTAGTTTCAAGTATGTTACAAATCTTTATTAATAAATACATTAAATCCTATTTCATTGCATAACGTCTTGTTAACATTTCATGAAAATGCCAGATAAAGGAATATTTTTCTTTCTAGAATTATATTCCTATTTCATTATATGTTCTATACTCTGTCCCATAGGTCAATTGCAGGATTTAAGCTTTCTGCCTCATTAAAATTTGAGTAGTTAAAACATGGAGACCGAAGTTGGATAATTCCCTTTTTCAAAGTTATAATTAATGATTCTACCTGATTGCCGCGTTTCTACAATCCATCTAAAAAAATTTAAAAAAACTTCATGAAGATGGTCAAGGGGTCTAAATGCCCTAAACATAAAGACTCTTTATCTTTTTGTGCTTCAGTGGCTACAAAATGCAGGACTGTCCCTACCTTCCAGTTTGAGTATTTCTAGCTAGAAGCTGCTATCAGAAACCTAAATAACAAAAATATGCAAACTTGCACACTAATTCCCTTTGGAGATAGATCTTGGCTGCAGCCCTGTCATAAATCAGAGAATTTCGATATGAAATGAGGCAAGCAGCTCTAATCATTTCTGCATTTCAAATTGGATCACTGGCTCAATCACGGGGCTTTTTAAACTGCTTGCCTAAGAGCAAATGTGAGGCGGGAGATAATTCTGAAGAAATCTCTTCTTTTGTGGCCATAGAACTCTTTTAACTGTTTCAAGACTGAAGGCCACATTCCAGTGATAATAACATATATCTGCTGGAAGAGATATGGATCCTTAAAGACATTTTCTTTCTCTTTCAACTCATAGAATTCCATCAATATCTGCATACATTATATTACATATATATGTGTCTGTGTCTGTGTATATATATGTGTGTGTGTGTGTGTGTGTGTGTGTATGTGTGTGTGAAATTGTATGCATATGGATATTTATGTGCATCAAAAAGAGGGAGAGAAAAGAAGGGGAAAACATTATGACCTATAACCATCGCATATTTTCCCCTATAATTTTTCTCCTTCTTTCTGCTTTATTTGGTATTGCTTTCAAATGGTCTCTTCCTGGACAGTTAACTTTTGTGTGGGTTTTGCATGGAAGGGAAATGTATTTAAAGGTGGGATTATAATGTGAACAAAGTATTCCTGCAAGGTTTGCTTGGGGTGTTCTCTAACAATGGAGTGAAATTATTTTTCATGTGAATTTTGCTGCAGAAAAACAAAGCAAAACAAAATCTGGAATCAAACTCACAAGGAAAAAAAAACAAAACCCAAAATTGAAAATGTTCTTTATCAAACACACAGCAGGGTTGAAGTTCTTCTTCCTTAAAAGCACTGATTTTCTATTTTCATATCTTATCTGAAGCCCTGGATATGATTTATCTGGGGAAAAATTAGCCTGGATGTCAATTACACTGTAAACAACATCTATCTTGATCCTCATTTTTTTTTAGCAGTGAACATCTTTTATTTCTACAGCCCCATTGCAATTTCAGTGTCTTCACTACAGTGCTTCGAAATTGAATTTAACTCTATTATCAGCAGCCTTTTGTAATCTCATGTAAGCCTAATAGTGATCAGATAGAATTTTAAAGCTAAGCTTCCTGCATTTTAAGGACTAATTTAATGTTTATCAAATTTTTGCTTTAGAGAGTTAAAAAAAATCCTTATCAGTTCCTTTTCGTCTCCTATTTTCACCACCCTAATGTCTACCGAATATTGTACTTCCTTCTGGGAACTTGCATTTTTCTCTGGGTTAGATAATTTATTTTTTCATTACTTTCATTTCCTTGTTTGGTTCATGTTTGGTGTACAACCGATATGTGTGTGAGAGGCAGAAACACAGAAATATAATTTTATTTTTTACTTGTTACTAATTACAAGAACATGATAAATTAGAGCACCATGTATTTAAGGAAACTTTTCTTTCCAATTTATATCAAAAGCAGCTTTATTTTAAATTTGGGGGGCGGGGGAATTTACCATTCACCTTTTTTCAGAAAAAAATATTTCAATACCAACCATGATATATACATGTGAACAAGGGATTATATTTAAATGTGGAATGAACATGATAGCCATTAACATTGTTTACAAAAACAGACCTATTTTTTGTCAAATTTTGATTTCATTGAGGGACGCATCAGGGCTGTGTTTGACCTTGGGGGGGCGGGGGGTGTATGGCCAGGGCCATCTGGATGTCATTCATGTCGGGGACACCTGTGGTGGCCCAAGCACTTTGCCAGTGGCCCTTCCAAGCTCCGTTTTCACTGGAAGAGGCACCATATGCCGGTCCTTTGCTACCTCCAGAGTGGCCCCATGGACCACATATGGCCTACGGGCCCTGAGTTTGACACCTCTGCTATAAATTATTCTTACCAATTTCTTACCTTTGACAAATTAGGGTACATTAGTCTATCTTTAGAGGGACACAGTGGCTCAGTGGCTAAGATGCTGAGCTTGTCGATCAAAAGGTTGGCAGTTCAGCAGTTCGAATCCCTAGTGCTGCGTAATTGGGTGAACTCCTGTTACTGGTTCCAGCTTCTGCCAACCTAACAGTTTGAAAGCATGTACAAAATGCAAGTAGAAAAATAGGGACCACCTTCGGTGGGAAGGTAACAGCGTTCCTTGCGCCTTTGGCATTTAGTCATGCCAGCCACATTACCATGGAGACATCTTCGGACAGTGCTGGCTCTTCGGTTTTGAAACGGAGATGAGCACTGCCCCCTAGAGTCGGGAAATACTAGCACATATGTGCGAGGGGAACCTTTACCTTTACCTTAGTCTATCTTTGTCAAATATAACGAAAAGGAGTGTTATCATTAGAGGACGTTATATTCCCATACAACTTGAGTTTTGCCAGTACTGAAAAAGCAGATTCTATGCACTTAGCCTACTTATAACTATTAGAAAAAGGTTGGGTAAAATGCTATTCTAATGGAATATTCTTCATGTTTTCAGAAAAAAAGTGTCAATCAGTTAATGTTCTGATAATGCTGTCGATTTCAGGACATCATCACTGAATAAAACAGCTGTACCCGAAGAAATCTGTGACCCTAATTGTAGACGTGATGTGACAATATTAAAGAACGGGGCATGTGAAACTAGTATTATGCTGCCTGCCCAAGAGCAGATCACAAAGTTGGAAAAGGACATAATTAGAGGTTCATAAGAATTCTGCTGACCAATAAATAGCAATATAGTTACAACATTACTTGGCAGCTACATACAATATTTGCTGTTTCCCACTTGCCAGTCTTGTTACTAACAGCTGGAAAGAGAAATTTTTCATTGTATTTTTATGTTTGTGTGAGTTTCATAGAGAGAACAAAAGATGTATTCTTTTTAAAATAAATAAGGAAATACGTGATTTGGCGCCTCTCCATTTTTTTTTTGACATTTCTATAAATGCAAAAAGAAATCTCTAAAAGTTCAGCGTGGGAGTTATATCTGCAAATTTAGTGTGCAAGATCCAGAGGAGGGGCTGCTGTTGCCCCTTATGCTCATCTAGCTATTATGGTTAAATACTTATGATAATGACATATTATCTTTCTAATCCTTTCCATTTTTACTTTGCTGGAAAAGACACAAAACTTCAATATCTCCACATGCAAAAGCAGGAGATCTTTTAATGTATAACATCAGCTGACACTTCTCCCTGAACTACAGAGAACGGAGCAAAGTAATTAAGTAGATTTATTTAGCTGCTTCCTAGTTCAATTTGAAGAACAGAGATGGCATTTTAGAGATGCCACTACGTATTCCAAAACTTTAAAGATGTAATAGTGTTAAGCATGACAGGAGCACTGCTGCAATGGGTACAAATTTAACATATACATACATGAATACAATTATAAGTTTCAGGGAAAAATATAATTGTATAAATAGGCTGCCCAGAAAATTCTACATAATAAACCTTAGCGTAGGCATCTCTGTAACATAATACCATAATAAATCTGCATTGAATTCCCAAAGCTTTTGCTGCAATTTCTGAGCTGTGGGTGTGGCCTATTGCCATGATCCTGTAGTTACCTGTCCTCCTTCCTCCTCATTTAAACATATGAATAAGTGGCAGAAATATATGTGCAGAATGATTATAACATTCTGCTAAGATATCTGGTTAGAAACAGATATTCCTAATCATCACTAACAGTGGCATAGAAGCAGACAGATTTACACTTAGAATAGTCTGCCTGCTTTAAGAGTAAAAATTAATTATATTTATTAGTAATTCTCAATCAGAAAAAGAGATAATTATTTACAAAAATATTTTGTTTAAAACCTACCTATGAGTAATCAAAACTAAGGTCCACCATGTGTTTTGGTCATAGTAAAAAGGCTGCAATGTTTATGTTGCAATCCTAAGTATGCATGTATGAAATGAAGTCTTCTTATATTGAAGTCTCATTGTTAAGTGTGCACAAGATGGTAACTAACATCATTTAATTGTAAATAGGAAATGTTCATGCCTTTAAGTGATGAAAAAAAGATTCTTTTAGCACATCACATGCCTGCAAGATAAATAAGCCATCTTTAGCTTAAGCATCAATTTACATAGGACAAAAGGCTTACTTTAAAAAGAATATAGAACCTCAGCAACTAAAAATGGAAACATAAAAGAAAAGGAACTAGGTCTGCAATAACAAAATCACAGTAGAAACGTAAAATAGGAAGATGGTCAATTCCATACCAGAAGTCAGTTGTTCCTAGCTTGAGAACTCATTCTTGCTATCCCATAACAGATTTAAACTTTATACTATCCCCTCCATTTTCTTTCTCTTCTTTCTTTGTAAGTGCCAGATGCTTCTTTGCCTTTCTACTTCTGCTTGTATGAGCTTGGAGAATGTAGTGTCTCCTCTTTCATTTCTACTTCTTCACATGTTGGATGAGACAACATCTGTCCCATTCAGGCCTCTCCATTATCCTTCTTCCCAATTTAGAAAGCAAAAGTATGTGTGTGTTTGCATGTGTGCATGTGTGTGTTCTATTTTTTTCTTCAGCTAAAATTGATGGGACCTTCCTCTTTCCAGACCTTACGTTAACTCCTTTTTTCTGGCCATGGACAATACAAAGTTTTTCCATCACTTGTCCTTTAACAGAAACTCTCCTCATTCCATAATTCAAAGTGGGGGACAGACTCCTTATTCAATGTTTGGGGTTTTTCTTGTTATTGTTAACCAGTCATTTTGCTGGTAGTTTTCTCAACAATAAGGGTATTGCTATAAGGTGGCATTCATTATGTTCCTCCATTTTGACTAGAGGTGATGGACTTTATATCCAACAATTGAAATTCAGCATTCCCAAAACTGTGCTGCAAATTGCAAGCTTTTGTTAATGACTAAGCAAACTGTAGTTCCACAAAACTTGCTGAATAAATAGATGAGCTGTTTCACCAGCAAAGGGAAGCCAAGCAGAGAAACAAATGGGCCATCTAAGAGGAGAGATGTATTATCATCAGAATGGCATTCAGATTTCTGACCTATAGTAGGTCAGTTAACGATCCAAAGAAATGTAATCCCAAGAATTCTGTAGGATGCAAAGATCAAGAGGTTTGCTGATTGAAGGCATGTCATAGGATCAGATGTGGCAAAAGTAGGTTTGAAAATGTGCTCTAATGCAAGACCCCAAGGGTCATGGAAACGAGATGGATCTTCTGAATAATCCAGAATGCCTAACTAGCCAGCTATCATAACAGAAGTGTAACATTTCTTCCCTCAAGGAAAGAGTGATATATGCAATTCAATTCCTCCAGTTCCAAGAAATCTATCCTTAAATTCTGGAATATATATTAAAAGTATAGAGGAACCAGTCCTTAGTAGCCACTAAGCGTAAAGCAGCATCCAGCCAATTAACCGAAAATCTTGAAATCTAAGCAGAATTAGACTTGCATAATACTTGAATGGAATAACATTAGAAAATTCCACATTTGTCAGATGAATGTGATCAGAGAGAGGAATTCTGAGTATCTATTCCTCTAATCCAGTGTTTCTCAACCTTAGCCATTTCACAAATGTAGACTTCAATTCCCAGAATTACCCAGACAGTCATGATTCAAGTTTGCACGTCATTAAGTTGCTAAGGTTGAGAAGCATTGCTCTAATCAAACTCACATACTGTAAATATGATCAATTAATACTTCATTTGAAACTTCCTTATACTTTCTTTCTGAAGAAAACAGAAATAACTCCATGGCTTGCTTTCTATCCCTGCATGCTTACTGGATCAAATATTCATTGCAAATTGGATTGTGTATACTGGAGAGTTAAAATTTCTCAGAGAGCAATGCAGGTATCTAATCAAAATTAAGTGTAGTGTCACACTCAGAATACGGCTAATTTGTTAGGAGTGGCACATGTATGAATTTAACAAATAATAGAGCCATTGCTGGCTTCCACAATTGTTTAATCAATTCCCAACTTCAATTTTACTCCTTTCTGATGTTAAAGGATAATTGAGCCTAAAACTAATTTTGAAAATAAGTATTAAAGTGTTTTAAAAATAATTCTTACTTCTGCTCTTTTTCCGTTATTGGAACTCAAATTGCTATAAATAAGAATTAGTAAGACCATACCTAGAATACTGAATACAGTATAGATGTTGAGTCTATATAAAGAGTGCAGAGAAGAGCAACAAAAATGACCAGGGATCTGAAGGCTAAAACATATGAAGAATGGTTGCAAGAACTGGGCAATGTTAGTTTAGTGAAGAGAAGGTCCAGGGGAGACATGATAACAGTGTTCCAATATTTGAGGGGCTGTCACAGAGAGGAGGGGGTAAACCTGTTTTCCAAAGCACCTGAAGTCCAGACAAGGACTAATGGAAACTGATCAAGGAGATTCAACCTAGAAATAAGGAAGAACAAGGACAGTGAGAACAATCAACCAATGGAATAGCTTGACTTCAGAAGTTTGGGAACTTCATCACAGGAGGCTTTCAAGAGGAGACTGAACTGCCATCTGTCAGAAATGGTATAGGGTCTCCTGCTTGGGCGAGGGGTTAGGCTAGATGACCTACAAGGTTCCTTCCAACTCTGTCATTCTGTATCCCTTCTATAAATCAGGCCTAAGAACAGGATAACTTTCTGAATGCCTAAAAAGAATAGCTGACATATAACTTATCCAGACGTGGGTTGCTGCCGGTTCAGTTCGGTTCTATAGAACTGTTAGCAGAGATTTGCCTCTGCGATGGCCAGCTGGTCACGCCCAAGCCGGTCCTCCGGCAGAAAATCAGTCCTCCTGGTGGAAATTGCCTCGAAAATAACCCTCTACGCATACGCAAAGCCTCTGCGCATACACAGAGGGTTATTTTCAAGGCAATACCCAGATGCGACAGGGGTGCGTGTGTGCAAATTGCACACTTCCGTTGCAACCTGAACTGGTAGGAAAGGTAAGTAAAACCCACCCTGAACTTATCACCATGTTATTTTTGATCCTCATACTATCAGAATAACCCCAAAAAGAATGCCTCCTGTTTTCTCCCTGATATCAAGAACATTTGTTGTTTCAGCAATTAAACTTTTAAGTTAGGAAACTAAGGCAATTGTTTAATGTTACAAATCCAATATAAGACTGGCGGCCAGCTTGTCCAAAAGCCACCAGATGACCATCCTCTGATCTAGGTGTTTGCTCAAGGACTATCTTAAATGGCATCCTGCTTCCAAGCACACTTCTACGTTAATCTGTGACAACAGGATATTCACATGTCAACAAGACAAATGCCTAATGGGGAATCCTACTACCAAGAAATAAAGTGCCCCATTCAAACTGCCAATAAAAAAGAAATTTAGAAAAGATTGAAAGTTTGATTTCTGGCATCTTCATTTCCATTGAGAGTGAAGTCAAACTAACAGTAAGTTTCGGGATTTCTTACACTTCCTCTTTCTGAGTCCGAAATGCACTTTTATTTTTTCCTTTATTTTTTTTTAAATAGAACAATTACACACACACACTTAGTATTGAGATCAAATCTACATTCTCCTTAAATGTGACTGAATAAAATAGAGAAAAAGATAATAGATGAGCAAAATACTTTTCTTATTTATCTTTTACTACTTCAAGTCAATGCAATTGAAATATGCATAGATAAATAGAAATTATGCCACATGGGAAACCAATATAGTTATGTCACAGGACTTAGAATTTCTGTTGTGTATAAATAAGCAAATTCCCACATTAGGCATTACCTAATGCTTTTTTTCCCAATTCACATTTTTGTTTTTTTCTTCTCTGAACACTGAATCAGAGATGTAAGATTATTTTATTAAGATAAGCAGCATTTTTAAATGTTACTCTAACTTCCCATCTTTAAAAATAAATTATCAGCTTTTATAGTACAAGTTATTTAATATGGACAGAAATATGTTGAGATAAGCCATCTAAGCTCTCAACTTATTCAAGGCAAATAAAAACTGCAGAGTAGAAATGGGATTTTTTTTCCAAATCTAACTTTCTTATGTCATATCCTACAATGTTTCATAAAGCATGAATTTATAAGGAAAAGATGGCAATATTCTTTCAGGACTCTTGATTGGGAACATGAATGAAAGGCAGAGGTGAGTTCCTACCGGTTCCCTCCGGTTCTATAGAGTAGGTAGTAACTCCGCGATAACATCACAGAGCCGGTTCCTTTGGTGTCTCCGTGGGCGTTGCCATTTTGGATTTTGCTTCTGCACATGTGCAGAAGCTAAATTTTGCTGCTGCGCATGCACAGAAACTATTTCTTTATTGCCGCGCATGCACTCGAGGCACGACCCTGAGCAAACCTGCAATAAGAAGATTCAGAACCCACCTCTGATGAAAGAGTACATTTTGTGTAAAGATTATTTATTGATTCATTCACTCAAAATGTTTCTCTATCACTTCAAAGATAGTACTATAAATCAAAAGTTATAAAAATTACGAAGCATCAATAACTATATTTTGAAAGAGAATAGTGGGATGTATATCGACAGCACCATTTGTTTGTAAGACTATTTTTATATTAGCTCAAGGTTATTCAATATGCACATTTGCTTCAATAGTATAGTGATCAAATAAATAGAATGACGAAATACTGTTCCTCCTGTTTATTTATTCTGATTGTAGATTCATACATTATTTTGTGTAGACGTTGATCTTACCTTTTTTTTTTTAGATATGGATGATTGTAGGGTTTTGTTTTGCAGTTCCCTTGATAAAGGAATTGCCTGTAGCACACTGGGTTCTCATATGCCGCAGCAGGGGTTCTAAATCTTGGTCACTTTAAGATGGTGGGACTTCAGTTCCCAGAATTCCCCAGCCAGCTGGCTGGGGAATTCTGGGAGCTGAAGTCCCCACGTCTTAAAGTGGCCAAGATTGAGAAATGGTGTGCTACGGCATTTCTTACTTGTTCTTGAGAGACAGGTTTTTCTCCTTTTCTACATTCTTAGAAGTCCCCAGTGATTTCTCTGTAGCCATCCAAAGATTACTTAGATACTGCTATCTGCTGAATTAGGCATAGCCTTATTATAGTCTGAGCCTAACGCTTCAAAAGTTCCATAATAAAACTGAGGAAAATTAGAGACAGGTTGGACCAGTTTCTGGAACGTAGCTAATACTCAAAGCCATCAGAATTGATTATGTATGACTTATTTACGGTTCTTATGGTACCAAAATAATTAATGATTTTAATTGATCACCTATTGTGTGTTTATGGATTTAAAAATAATGATAAAATACTTCTTTTATTTCCAGGTCTCCAATATAGGCTCCGTTTTAAGTTGTGAATTTGTTTCTCTTACATTACCTTAAGTATTTGGAAATTGCAACCAAGTAACAACAATTACAAACCGAAATAATCAACAAAATAACCAAAGTAATCCATTAAAGAATCTGACACATAAAAATAATGACAACTAAACTAATACACGAAAATGACATCGTAGATGATTTCAAATGCTATTAGGCCTGAATAAAAACTGAACAGAACATCTCCCAACCTATTCACCAATGTTTACAATCTTTGGCTCTTGTTCCTACTTTGCTCGTTACGGTGGTAAAACCTCTCCATCCAAAGAATTTTGTTGACAGCAACTAAATTTCCACAGAGAAATTATCTCAATTTTTATTAACTAGCAACTCAGCTATATCAATATTGTAGAATGCATAGAAAAAAATATTGGTGGGCAAAAAAGGATCAAGCCTTTCAGTGGAATTTGTTTTTATTCATTAATTAAGACTTTTTTTGTCTACGAATAAAACTTCAGTTGAATAATCTACTGATTAAATCAATTAGCACCTGTATCAGTAATAATTATGCAGATTCTAGGCAGTCATTAGCTTATCTAGTTTTCTTTAATGAGAATATTATTACCATTTATGTACAGCATCAACAGGAGGAATAATATTGTAGAAAGCCAGAAAGGTTTTTTTTTTTACCCCTTTTACGTATTTATTATTAACTGTTGGATTTAAAAATTATACACTGCTCTTTCCTGCAATTACAGTTACTTAATGATCTATTGTGCATGGAAGATATAATTATTCAAATACCCATAGGCATTGGTGAAAACTCTAAGACATGCCTCAATGCTAACAATAATTTCAGGCAGTAGGTCGCAGTGTTTGCAATTTTTTTTTAAAAGTGAAAATCCATACATTTCAATGCATTTTAATTTGTAAAATTTCATGTAAGTTGGTTCCCATTCATTGGAATTGCATTTGTGCATTCATTTTCCCACTGACTTCAGTACAAGACTCAGCCAGAGCTCTGCTGCATTTAAATATTATGACATTTGAGGACAAATCTCTAAGGAGACTAATTTGCCAAATTTAGATACATGGGAGGCACTCCTTGTTTTATAGTCGGTATGAAAACGGGTATTTTGAAAACATTCAATTGTCTTCTGTGTGATACTTTTAATTATTCAATTTCTGAACGTACTCGGATCATATTCCACTCATTTCATCAGTCTAGGACAAAGACCTATGATTTCTAGGTAATGTTTTGAATACTTCTGGTGTGAATCCTGGCCTTTCACAAACACTCCGGGGGAAAAAATTGCTTTTGAACTGCTAGTAGAAAAAGAGAATGCTGCATGTTTTACCCTAGAAGGATCTGAGGAATAAAATGCCTCCTTTTTGAAATTGTAACAGACTTCTTTTGTTGCAAAGCAAGAACATAGTCAAAGTTTAACTGCCTTCTCAACTAAATAGAGCTTTCCATTCTGTTAATCTTATTTCTCTTTATCTCTTCTCCTTCCTTCCCGTGACCTTTCTTTGAACTGTATGTAAAGCCTACTGAAGCCTACTTCAGTTGAAAGCAATGATTTAAATGTGCAATGCAATTATAAATGAAATTGAATTAATTTTAATTTTGTTTTCATCAATTTTGGCTTCTTTCATTTAGAGCAGCTCACAAACATTGGAAAGACAGAACAATCCTTAAAATATACTTGAGACAATATACAATCCCTGTATATCTATATCAATGCATATATCAATATAAAAATCACAGTCTGCCATTGAACAGGGAAGCTTTCTTGTGTTCCATCTTGGGGAGAGTTGATTGTGAAGAAACACAACAAAGGCCATCCTTTGGCAGAGACGCTGAAAGCAACACATGAAAATTAGATTGACGCACATTTAGTTTCAGCACAAGGTCGAGATACGTTATTCTCCTAAGTTCTAGATCTCAATGAAAGTCTACACCGCGGTTTTGTAAAGGCTGTTTTTGTCCTGACTGTTTCTACTGATTATATCGCAACAGAGTTCTGTTGACATAGATAGATAATATAAATTGATATATTGAAATACAATATTACAAATAAAACACTCCATGCTGTCCTCTATGGCTGCACATCACAATGGAAAGTTAGCCAGGTTTAATAACCTAATCCTCAAATACATTGGTCTATTCAAATTGATTTCTACTTAAACTGACCCTGGTATGATTCTAAGGAACTCAAAGTGCCTACCGACCATCACACCCGATTGTTTAGCAAAACCAATCTCCATATTTGTGGGAGGATTCATTACAACTGTTATGCCTGTGTGATTTGTCTTCCAATATCAATTGCTCTGAAAAGTCTACTCTGGCTGACAAGATGAAGTTGTACAATCTCACTCAACAAAATGGTCTTGCTGTTGACCCTTGTACTAACTTTGCTATTAAGCAAAAACAGGCACATTTTCAAATATTGATTCCAACTAATGTCTGATCCTAACAGGCATGATCGTATCGATGCTCCAGTATAATAGGAGGAGTGTCAGAGTAAAACAGAATAGCTTTAGATAAGATCACAATCTTCCTCACAATGATGCGATGGCATCAAGGACTTGGTATAGCGTTCGGAGTAATTATCATTAATAGATATTGGCAAACAGGAGAGAACAGCTGCTACCAAGACATAAACAAATTTCACTAGGATAGAATAAAACAAGTTTTATCAAGGTTGCGGCAATAAGACACAAGATATATAAGACAGGGAAGAGTCAGCATGTTCATTCCTCAAATTTCAAATGATCAGTATTCAGTCACAAGAAGGAAATCCTGAAGGAAAACCTCAGTGGTAAGTATCAAAAGCCGTATTCTTTTTGTGTGGGAAATTTGGCATAGCCAACTCGCTGTGGACAATTCAACAATTATATTTAATTCTTTAAAATAAAAAAATTATGTTCATTTTTGCTATTCACATTTTATTATATCCCTCCTTTTGCATTCTTTTCTAAATGATTCTATTCCACCATTTCTTTGATATTAGTGTAACTTTTCTGCCACACAAGTTGTCCTATGGCGAGTTTAGAGGTGGGTTCCTACCGGTTTGGACCGGTTCTACCAAGTAGGTAGAAAGCCGCTGGTGACGTCACGGAGCCAGTTCTGGTCCGTGGACGCCGGCATCTTGTTTTGGGGGGGAATTATTTGTTGAATTTTTTAATAGTTTTTTTTCTTCTGCACATGCACAGAAGCTGACTTTCCAGCACTGCGCATGCGTCACAATCTTGTTTTCGCCCTTTGTTTTTTGAATTTTTTGGATTTTTTTCCGACTGTGCATGCGTGCACGCCCACGCAACACAGGAGGGAGCAAACCGGCGGTGAGGTAAGTTAAACCCACCCCTGGGCGAGTTGTCAATAGCGAGTTTTCCCACAGTGAGTTTGCCATGCGAGTTGGCCATGGTGAGTTGGCCACGACAAATTGTCATAGACTCTTTCATGTGTATGTCAGACATATGTATAAAGAAGGAGGGCTTTGATCATGATTTGCATTAAAGGCTATCACCTTCAAGCCCTGCATGGCACAGGGCCTCTCCCTGAGGCTATCTGCCCATTCCTATAGATTAGATAGACAGATGGATTTCCCAGGAACATAAGCTGGCTTCATATCCACTCTGTGCCGTTTTTAATATCAATAGGAACCATGGTGGCGCAGTGGTTAGAATGCAGTACTGCAGGCTGCTTCTGCTCATCAACAGCTGCCAGCAGTTTGGCAGTTCGGGTCTCACCGGCTCAAGGTTGACTTAGTCCTCCATGTTTCCAAGTTGGGTAAAATGAGGACCCAGACTGTTGGGGGCAGTATGATGACAATATGTAAAAACGCTTAGAGAGGGTTGTAAAGCACTGTAAAACGGTATATACCGTATTTTTCGGATTATAAGATGTAATTGATTGTAATACCGCATTTTTCGGATTATAAGATGCAATTGAGTGTAAGACGCACCTTAGTTTTTGAGGAGGAAAATAGAGGAAAAATCTGCATACCAGGTATTCATCTGGTTAGAGTCCTCAGTCTGGTCAGCTTCAGCACATTATTTTATCCCCTGGTTAGGACTGAAAAAAAGCTTCTAAAGCACAACTGATAGAGAGAAGCAAAGAAAAAAGCCTGTAAAACCCAGAAGATCGTTAGCACCTGATTAGGTCTGGGGGGGGGAAGTTCTTTCGAGGGAGTAGCAATGAAAAAACCCTGCAAAGATCGCTTCACTCTTCACTCGCCTTGTTAGGTCTGAAAAACAGCTTTGAAAAAGCTACATTAGGGGAGTATAAGATGCACCCAAATTATCAGCCTCTTTTAGTGAGGGGAAAAGGTGCGTCTTATACTCCGAAAAATATGGTACATAGCTGAGAGCACCAATGATTATCAGTGGCTGAAGCATCTCTCTAAAGCAGAGGTGTCCAACCTAGGCAACTTTAAGACCTGTGAACTTCAATTCCCAGAATTCCCCAGCCAGTTTTGCTATAACTGCAGATGGTCTTTCCTAGTTTCCATGTAGTGTTTAAGCATGATATTGCTAGAGTAGATGTGAAAACGGATAAAAATGTCATGTGTTGCTAGGAAAACTCCTGCTTCCAGTTATTATAAAATTAAGGGATATTAAAGGGACAAGAATAAACCAAACATAGATCTCTTTGGTTTCTTTCTAGCCCTAAAAGAATTAGACCAGGAGTGTCAAACTCATAGATCTGGCCTGTGGGGCCACCCTGGAAACAGTGATGGATTGGCCCGCGGTGCCTCTGCCAGTGAAAATGGAGCTCAGGAGGGCCACATGTGGCCCTCTGGAGCTCTGTTTTTGCCTGTAGAGGGTGCAGGAGGCTGTAACAGCCGAAAACAGAGCTCGGGAGCCCATTTTCACTGGTAGAATTCTTGGGCCACCACAGGAGACCCCGACATGAGTGATGTCAATCTTGCCACACCCACTGTGGCCACGCCCCCTGCCCCCCAAGGTCAAACACAACACTGATGCAGCCCTCAATGAAATTCAGTTAGACTCTTCACTTGAGCAGTTCTGATGACAACATAGAAATATATATATAATTTTCTGGCAGCAATACAGAAGAATCTTTTCCTGCTCTAACATACATCCTGAGTTTATTATTTTTTTTCTGGTCATCTCCCAGCCAAGTAACTGACAAGGTCTAACTAACAACCCTCCTTAACTTTTCGTTTTTTTAAGCAAGGTCAGCTAGCTGAGATTCAGTATTTTTCTCTCCTAAAGCCTGTCTCCCAATTTGCAGGCAATGAAAATAGAAGGTTGTGATGGCTACATCAGGGGAAGAAACTGTTCAGTGAATCAGGGTTGATTCAGAGAACAAGGGAAATTCAATGGGAAGTTTCCTGCTCTGTGTAGCTGCATTAAGGAGGAAGCTCCAAAATAATTGCTGTCTGGTCTAAGAATCTGGAGCATCTCTGTGTCCACATGCCTGGATGTATATTGACAATCAGAGAAGGAGCTTTGGGATCCAATCAGGGACAAACATGACTCAGGATCACTGGTTTTTTTTTTATAATTAGAAAACCTTATTTTCTTTACTATCCCTCTTTTATTGGGGTGGTGGTGGTGGTGGTGGTGATGATTTTGTTGTTTTGAATATACCCTGAGACTTACCGCACCAGAGACAAATTCCTTGTGTGTAATCATACTTGGCCAATAAAGTCTTGTCTCGTCTTGTCTTGTCTTGTCACCTCTCCTCTCCTCTCCTCTCCTCTCCC
>JANHFT010006066.1:99571-123210 GCA_032467955.1 Pseudoxenodon macrops | reverse complement strand
CCTGACCTCCAAGCCACGCCCACAAAATAAGCCACACCCACAGAACTGGTAGGGAAATTTTTTAGATTTCACCCCTGCTTCACAGTGTAGGCCCTGGGAACCGTGGAAAGTTCTTATGGTTGCTTATGGGCTGGTGTTTGCTTTACATGCCTATAACTGTATTTATCCCATTTTTAAAGATGCAATTGAGAGACTCTCAGCAGGCTACGTTCACAATAATAAAACACCCACAGCATCATTACTCAACAAGGGCTTTACAGCACAAGCAAACAACAGCCAATGACTTAATAGCCAGCCATCAATACCCTAATCAACATCTAAATACAACATACAACATCTAAATACTACATACAACAGGCACCATATAAATACCACACACAGAACAGCCCAAAGCACACATTCTGCTAGAGAGAAGTTCCCTGAAGATGGGCTCCAGCATGAGGCTGAAAGCTTGGAAGATTCTGGTCCCGGTGACCGACCCAGATTGGATCTTGCAACATTATCCTGGGACACGTATATTAGCCTTCATTCGTGAAAGAACAAAAAAAACCTCCCCTGAATTAAGCCACAGATAAAATCTTAAGACAACAGGTTTGGTAGCTATGACCTTATAAGGTTCCCAATGTAAGACTAATTATGATTTCTTTGGGAAATTGTTCAAATGCCTTTTATGAGAAATAAGTGAAGAGCTAAATTAAAGTGTGTAGTTCATTCATCCAGTACATTGCTAACGTCTCCTTTTTGCATAGTAAATTGATTACAGTAACGTATACTTCATTGAAACTGTAGTTACAGATTCTACAAAATATGTTCCTCATAAAAATGATTCTTTTTTATTGTTAGAAAAATATATATAAACAAGCATAGAAAACAGTTAAAATACAATGAATAAACAAGGGACTTACAAATATTATAGAGATTATAATTTTCCAGTATATCATTATTTGATTGTGGATAACTGAATACATTATATTGTTTTAAAAGCTTGAAATTTGTTATTAAGCTCTAAACAAAGCATAAATACCAGGAACCAGTCAGTACAGTACAGTATAAATCACATAATGAGATTATGGACTACAATAAATTGATCCATATTACCAAATCTATTCTACTTTAGAAATCCTATCAAATTTAAATACATATTGTATGTATAGAAAACCAAAAATTTACGATGTAATACAAATCCATGAATTGAACTAAAATCTAGAAATGATGTCCAATCTAAATTAATGTCCACATCCAATTTACTTTAAAGATTCAAAGTTACAGTGATCTGGAAATCAAAGAATATCCCTATACAGGTAGTCCTTGACTTACAACAGTTCATTTACCGGTAGTGACCATTCAACATTAGAACAGCACTGAAAAAAGTGACTTCTTGTCACCATTTTTCACATTTATGACCATTGCAACATTCCCATGTGATTTACATTTGGATGTTTGACAACTGACTCACATTTATGATGTTATGTGATGTTATGTCCCAGAGTCATGTGATCCCCTTTTGTGACCTTCTGACAAGCAAACTCAATGGGGAAAACAGATTCACTTAACAACTGTGTTACTAATTTAAGAACTGCAGTGATTCATTTAACAATTTTTTTTCCCGTCAAGCATATATTAGAAAACATACAAGTATAAACATGATTATGAATACATGAGATAGATTTGGATAAAAGGGAACAAATGTGGGGAGAAAAGTCGCAAAATGGAGCTAACTCACTTCACAAATTTCTCACTTAACAACATAAATTTTGGCTTCATTTCTGGTCGTAAGTTAAGGACTACCTGTAATTTGGTTAGCCATTATTCCATACAGGGAATCAAATGTCCTTTCTAATAAATGGCATACAAGTATCTTTTCAGCTGTTAGTTGGTACAAAGCTAATACAATATACTTTGATTTTAATAAAAATATTGCAAGTTGAAATGGGAGTTCAACATTTAAGATTTGTTTATTTCTGATATGAATACTTTCCCAAAAATATTGAGCTCTTTTACATCATTGCTGCCATATGAAAGATGGATCTGCTCTGCTCATTACATTTCCAGCAATTTTTAGAGAACAAACTATCCATTTTAGCAATCAGGACTGGAGTAAATATATCAATAATACACCCTATACCAATTTTCTTTAAGTAGAATATTCGGAGTAATTTAATGTACCTTGCCCATCTGAATTCTAATTGTGGCTTATCTATTACTGCATCTTCTAAATTCTGTATCCATTTAATCACAGTCTTTGAATTGTTCAGTTTCTGAATCACACCTCACCAGCAGTTTGTAAAGAAAAGTGCTGAGTCCAAGAATAAATTAGTTCTACAACCCAAATCAAGTAAAATGTGACCTTTGCATAGATTATCATACGATAAGGATGAGAATGAAAATCATCACCCCCATTGAGGAAGTATACAAAAGAACTTCCTCATTTATTATGATATCTGGAAGGGCTCCCATGCATTCATCCTTATTTTGCACCTTCTAATTTTCTTTATAAATTAGAGCAAAATTGCGGCTTCTTATTGCTACTTGTAAACAGTTTACGCATGAATATTATAATGAAGCACACAAGTGGGCACTGAGATTTATTTATTTATTTTTGGCAGCTGCGGCATAACCACCCATTTCTATGTTGCTCTGTTTTTAATCTGTTTCTTTTTGCATTTTCGATGTCTACTGAGAACAAAATTTACATTTGCTTACTGACCATTACAAGCCATATTCTACAGATCACTGATTTAACACACATGCTGAAATTTATTTAAACAAAAAATCTACCTTTTTAATAACACATGTATACTAATTACAGAAAGAAAGCAGAAAATATAATATGTTAGGAAATAGCCAAGGGTAATAGCAAAGTCAAGCTAAGTATAGCAACTTGCCTTACGCCAAGTCAAACCATGGATCCTTCCATCTTAGTATTGTCCATGTTGACTAGCCATGTCTCTCTAGATAATGTCTCTCCCAGCCTACATGGAAATTCAGGAGACTGAATCCAGAGGTTTCTACATGCATAATATCTTCTATTCCACTGACTTTATACTGTGATTCTACAAAATCTTCTCAATATCTCCCAAAGCTACTTTTCCAAAAGGCAACTGGATTTTCTTTCTTTTTTTTCTTTCCTTGAAAACATTTCGCTTCTCATCCAAAAGCTTCTTCAGTTCAGGAGAAGCAAAATCTTTTCCAAGAAATAAAAAACCAAGAAAGTCCAGTTGCCTTTTGGAAAAGCACTTTTGGGGTAACCATAATCTGGATGATTGTGAATCTCCATAGACATCTCAATATCTCTTTGGTAGTTCTAACTACTAAAATGTCTTAGTGTAAAGCACCCACACGCAAAATGAAAAGGAACAAAATTAGAAGAGCAATTTAAAAAGTTCTTCCTTATTTTTTCTGGTAAATGATATAAATGTAGAAACATAGAATAAGTGACTGTAAAGTTAGAATTTCAAAAAGAACAAAGGCAACAATGGAAAATGGGAACACAAAGATGATCTGCAAAGAAAATCTGTTTCTCCAATGAGGAGATACGTATGGAATAATTCTTTCCTGGGATGCTCCGTCACTTCACACTTGTCTAATTCTGAGTTGCCTGTTTGTTATGAGAAGGAGTAAGATAAGAAGGAGATGAAAGGAGGAGTTGATGCTAGACATGCCAATTAGTGCCACAGATGAATTAAATCAAGGGAGTTTTGTATACCAAAGTAATTTCTACTTGAAGCTCATTGTTCATCTAACCAAGAAACAAGGCTATTGATAAGGGGATAAAAAAGGGAAAGTAAGAATAAAGAGAATTTTTCAAGTATATTAGCAACAAATTTCAGATGGGCAGCTAGAACAAAAGAACTGTTTGAAAAATATTTTAAGATCCTTCTTAGCATTTAAATAAACCAATGTTTTCTACCAGATGAGCATTTAAACTTTAGTGTAGTAGTTAAAATGCAATAGCAACTGCAACTGGACTGCAATAAAAAGCCAGTAGCCTGTAGTGGAATGGGGAGCTCCCACCCCACTTCACCCCAGTGTTTCTGAACATCGTCTCCCAGTATACAGCTCAATCAACAAAGTCCAAGGTTAGGAATACTGAGCGCTACAGCTGAGCAGCAACTGGAGAGTCATGGGAATATCCTTTAAGATTTAACACTCTTTCCCCACATTCATATAAATGCACACTAAACAAAGAAAGAACAGGCATGCATTCGTTTTCTTTCCCCCATATTTCTATACAGTACCCATAGGTCATAATTCATAGCTCAAACTGCAGAGGGCTTTGTCTTGGCAACAGTATAAGGATTATGATAAGTTATTTGGGCTTGGCAGAGAGAATAGAGCCAAACTGAATTAAAATGGAGTACCAGAGAGACTGCTTGGGTATGTGTTCCTAATATTGCATTTGTTCCCCGTATACCAGAAGTGGGTTGCTGCCGGTTCGGTTCTAAAGAACTGTTAGCGGAGATTTGCCTTCGCCGCCGAACCAGCAGTGACAGAGGGCTGGCCACGCCCCTGAGCCGGTTCTCCGGGAGGAAATTGGTCCTCCCATGGAAATTGGCTCCGAAATAACCCTCTGCACATGCTGTATCTATCTTGACACAGCCTCCTCCTGAATTACATGAAAGGGATGTAAAAGAGGCGAAAAGACAAATTTAACTTAAGTAGGAAACATTAAATGCTAGATATCAGTATACAATTAAAGTTAATAATATTGGTAACTTGTTGGTTAAAATTTATTTTTTTCTTAATGAGATAATTTATATTACTTAATTACTTTAATTACTTAATTACTTATATTACCTTATGGTATGTAAGGTACCCATAAATACCTTATTTAGGTATTTACTCTATTTTTCCTTATCAGTTAATTATTTCCTAGTACTGCTGAGGGTCAAACTAAAAGTTATATGAGAAATCCATAACTGATTCTCCCATTGAAAAATATTGGGGATACAGGTAGTCCTCAACCTAGGACCACGATTAAGCCCAGAATTATGGTCATAAGGCATCACAAGATAGGACCCAATTTTCTGTCATTTTTGCAATGGTCGTTAAGAGAACAATGTGATTGTTAAACAAATCACTTTTCCCCAATGGACATGTTTTGCCAGAATCTGGAAAGAAATAAGCAAATAAGCAAAAAGTGTCAAAAATTGTGATCCTATGACCACTGAATGGTACAAACTACTGTAAAGATGAATCAGTTGTCAAGCATCCAAAATGTGATCATATGATCAAAGGGTAAGGCCATCGTAATTTCTAAAACTGGTCAGAAATAGCTTTTGGGGAGTCTGTCATAACTTCAAATGGTTGTTAAGCAAGCGGTTGTAAGTCAGGGACTATCTGTACATGATCCACAGAAGGGGATAATGGAGAGAGAAATGATGTCATATGCATCATTATATCATCATACAAATGACATGAATTATGTAATCGTATGATTGTGGGATGTTACATAGTTTGCATACTTGGTGTGATGACAACATGACACACATGATGTCACTGCGGCCTATCAATCTTTGCACATAGGACAAAGAGGAAATATTAAGTACTGTATATTAGCCACCTTGAGTTATTTTTCAAAATAATAAAGATGGGAAATAATTAAACAAGCAAACAAATAAGGGCTAAGTGCGCACATTCCATATGTGTTGGACTGTTATGTCTGTGACCAAACAATTAATCACAATGTAAGATCACTACCAGAAATGGATTTCTCTATAATCTAACTACTTCTCTGATTCATTCACAACAGATAATACAACTAAATCCATATTCTGATGTTGTTGTAACTCAATTTTTCCTTATCAACAGAGGAGGGGCGGGGGGAACCAGGGCAATGATATAAGAGAAAGCAACAAAAAGAAACAAAAAGAAGGAAGAATTTCATACACGTTTTGCGTTTGCCTGTTTTTCGTACTTCCGGCAATGTGCGGTTCTAGCATGTTGGATATTAACTGATTATTGGACTTATTTTCTCTATTAAATCCTGAAGAAATTTGCACTTTTTAAAATTAACTTTTCCCCTTAATCTAATACAGGAAAAAAAAACAGAAACTGATAAGCAACTAGAGTCCATATGGTATGCTTATTATGACCATTAGCATGCTATATAATAAACGTGCATTAAGACTTAAAGTAGTACAATGAAACTCCTCCAGAGGCTGGGGGAGGCCGTTTTCGTCCTCCCGGAGGCTCAACGAAAACCCCTAGAGCCTGGAGAGGGTGAAAAGCCTCCCCCACCCCAACCGTGGTGCTGGAGGCGAGTAGGCCACGTCCATCATGGCCACACCCACCCAGCAACCTGGCAGAGAACCAGCTGCTAAAAATTTTGAATCTCACACCTGTTTGAACCTAATTGTTCTCAAGCAATGTAGGCCCGGCAACTTAATGTAAAACATGTTAGCTTAAGTCAATTTTCAAATATAAATTTCTCAGACTGAAATACTGAGCCTATTTTCTTCAGGTCAGAAATCACATTTGAAATATAGAGTTCTGGCATTTCAAGCCTGTGATCCCAACTGGCCATTCCCTTTGAGATGAAAATTAAGACAAAATAAAAATCAAACGACTGGGCCATTCCAAAGATATATCTGAAATCATCCACATAACCTCATATTGTGCTGCAGGGAAAAATAAATTCTTTGCTTGTCCAGGTTAATAAAAGACCGAGAGATCAAACAAATTCTGGTGTAGGAGATGTGCAAGCTGCATGCTAATGCTTGTGTACATGTATTTTACCGAAATGTGAAGCCACTGCTTCCATCTGGAGATCTTTTCCGCAAATATGTGTGTGAAAGGGACACTTGCTATGCTCTTAAGCTGTGTATGTAAAATTGCTTAGGTCAGTAGTTCTCAACCTGCGGTCCGCAGACCCCTGAGGTGCTGCAATGTCATCACAGGAGGTCCACAAAGGCTTGAAGACATGTTAGAATAGAATAGAATAGAATAGAATAGAATAGAATAGAATAGAATAGAATAACAGAGTTGGAAGGGACCTTGGAGGTCTTCTAGGTACTTTGGTCGTATTATCTGTTTTTAGACATTCAGAACAGTATCTCAGAATTAATTTCCCTACTGTAATTGACTAGCTAATAAAATATTTTACAGGAAAGTTTATTTCCTGAGAAATTACAGTAAAAGGCAATTAATAGTAATGTGAGAAAATATAATATTTTCCATATCAGAAAAACTCAAAGTCTATATTAAGTTCTCTGGGCAACTTTCTTTGGGACATTCTGCCTTAGAACAAATGAAAATACATATATTATACAGAACCATCTTGATTCATCACACATAAGGTGTGGTGTTTATATATGTTGTGTTAGCCTAAAGGTAACTTACAAATATTTTAAATAAATCTCCCTATTCTAAATATCTCCCTATTTATCTAGCGCTTATCTATAATCTACCTTTCTTCTGGCCTGTTCTTCAAACTTGATTTATAAAATAACTTTTCATTACGATCTACTCTTTGGTCTTGACTAATATTTCATTCCACATGCCTTGTTCATAGTTTACAAAATAATAAGGCCATTCACTATTATTCTATTTTTCAGACAGCTAATAGATTAATAAACCATGTGCCCAGAATTGCACAATTCTGAGAAGACAGACAGCTCTTGGTTTAATAGATCCTTACTCACTTTTTACCTACATTATAATAGATCCTACCTCAAAACAAAAAAACAACAACACCCAAATACTATGATAATTAAACATTTCAATTTATTTTGTTTCATTTGGGCAAGCACTATTTTTATGCCATCAAATAAGTTAAAATACTACATTTATTATTTATATCCTGCCAATGAACATATCCAACACACCTTCCTCCTCCTATTTTTCCCACAACAACCCTGTGAGGTAAGTTGGGCTGAGAAACAGAGGATTGGTCCAAGGTCACCAGGCTAGTTTTCATCAATAAGATGGGACCAGAACTATCTTGCTTTCTAGCCTACTACTTTAACCACTAGACCAAATTGGCTCTCTCTACATACTGCTCTGGTCTGAGTAATCTTTCTGGATGGAGCTGCACTGATCTCTAGTGCCTTCAGGAACCAAGGGTAGTTTTGATCATGGCAACATAAGATGACTCTTTCAATGATTTTTGCGGGCTATCTTTGCATCAATACTCTGACAAGGCAAAATTAAAGCTATTCTCTCTTTCAAGAGACCCCAGAGCAGGTATATTTTCTATTTCCTTACAGTTTATCACCGAAAAGAGGCAAAAAAATTAGCTACAAAGATTGTAGGAAGTGTGATACTAGTGCTTCCTTCCTCCTTACAATTCTCACCAGGACTTCTATTTTTAAGTTGTCTGTGCTGAGGTCAGTGGAAAGATAGATAAAAAGAAATGTCTGAATTGCCATCTTTTTAAAATATCATTATCATTATTATTAGGTAGATATCCTGCCATTATTTTGTACAACTCAAGATGGTAACATATCTAAGTTTTCCACCTTGTCTCCCTAAAACCAATGGGGTGGACTGAGAAAGAGTAAATGGCCCAGACAATTTTCATTCATGACAGGAGCAAAACTCTTTGTCTTCAAGTTTCTAGTCCAGCAGCTTAACCACTACACCAAGCTGCCTCTATTTAACTGAATATATACTAAAGGTAAAGGTAAAAGCTCCCCTCGCACATATGTGCTACTTGTTCCTGGCCCTAGGGGGCAGTGCTCATCTCCATTTCAAAGCTGAAGAGCCAGCACTGTCCGAAGACGTCTCTCTGGTTATGTGGCCAGCATGACTAATCACCAAAGGCGTTCATATGGAACGCTGTTACTTTCCCACCAGAGGTGGTCCCTATTTTTCTACTTGCATTTTTTACGTGCTTTTGAACTGCTAGGTTGGCAGAAGCTGAGACAAGTAACCAGAGCTCACCCCATTACCCGGCACTAGGGATTCGAACAGCTGAACTGCCGACCTTTCGATCGACAAGCTCAGCGTCTTAGCCACTGAGCCACCGTGTCCCACCGAATATATACTAATCAATTCTAAATTACAAAAACCTGGTCATACACATTGTAGTATTTGACTTTAGTCTTGAAAACTATAAAGGTATGCATTTTTTTCATGCCTTTAAATTGGCAAGAGATTTGAGCAAAAAAGAATTACATATTGTGCCAAGTAGCACAGCAGATCTGTGAATACAGGTCAGAAGTTAAGGAAAGTATTTTATGTGTTACCTCCCAATATTTATTTTTTTTGCCAAAGGATAATGAGCACAAATTCTTACACTCTTTCTCCTGGATAACAACTATTAGAGGTTTGTTTAATGTCAACAACTTGATGGCATATATTTAAGCAATCAATCACTGTATTAGGTGATTATTGTACTGCATAAAAGAGTGCCTTCATCAATCTGTCCAGGAGAAGATGGACTAAATGGGAAAAATATGCCTTTAGTCTTTATAACTGAGAAAATATGGTTGTGGCTAGAGCAGAGGAATATGCTATGAAATGCTTCAATAGGAGAAATGTTGCATTTTTTAATAGCAAGAGATATTATTTATTATTTTGTGCCATTATCAAGGCATTGTGACCAAACACACTATTTATAAAACCATCTCCACAAGTTTCTTCTTTTAAAGCATATCAAGGCGGATGAGCTCACACACAGAGATACAGCAAAAATAAAGATCTCTGTACGAGAAAGATCTGTTTTTATAACCTTGGAAAAAGTTGATACTCGTTCAGGCCAGAGTTTCTAGGCAACAGGACAAGGTCTCTCACACATCTCCAGGTTAATAATTATGCACTAACCCCCAATTAATCTCTCAGTTCTGAACTAAAGAAAAACCACAGTATCGTATGTGACACTACAGTATAGATTATATGAGTCTGGATTCAGTTCTGATTTATACTGTCAATCTGTTTTATACAAGGCTGATATATCTAAGACGCTGAAAGGCTGTGTTAGTCTAGGCCACCAAACATCAAGAGGAATCTAGAAGTACCTTTTCTTACACATTTTATGCCCAAATTTTGGTGAGTAATAGCTCACAAAAATTTGAATCTTTTAATAAAATAAGGTAGTCAGAAAAGGTGTTACTGGATTGTAACAATAACTGTAACAATAACCTTAAAATGTCTAACTATACTAAAAAGATCAGGGGTGGGTTCTACTTACCTTCCCTACCAGTTCGGAGTCGCGCTGGAAGTGCATGCACTCGTCACGTCCGGGTTAAAACTCTCTGCGCATACGCAGAAGGCTTTGCGCATGCGCAGAGGGTTGTTTTTCGGCTGATTTTCAGCCGGAGGATTAGTTCGGGAGTGTGTCCATCCAACCATCACTGCCGGTTCGGCGAGCGAGTGGAAATTCCCGCTACTGGTTCTAGTGAACTGGTCCGAACCGGAAGGAACCCACCACTGAGAAAGATGTGTATTTTTTTTCTAGCAACTGAAATACCAATCCAGGGGAAATCCTCAGGATTAATTCTATATTGTAAAACGCTGAAATTATGGCTGCAGTTTGACAATTTTATTTAAATGTACCAACTATCATGATATGGCATAATGGATTTAACATGTATTTAGAGCAGTGTTTAACAACCTCAGCAAGTTTTTAAGATGTTGAAATCCACACATCTGAAACTTCCGCAGACTAAGAAACACTGGTCTGATTTACAAATATGGTAAGTGAGATATTCCTTTTTAAGAAATATCTCACTTACCATATTTGTAAATATGGTTAGATAGAAGCTCAGCATGTATCTGCTTTATGTGGTAGCTACTGATTGGCCACCATATAAACTGACTGCTGCCAATTTACTATTACTGCACTTTTGTAAATGAAGGGAAGCATAACTCAAAGCCTGAGGACATTTGGATGGTAGACATTAGATAGTGTTGCTATGTGAATCAGCCAACAGATATACATTTTTCTATAAAGCATATTATTCCATTAGGCACAGGGGCAAAATGCCAATAACAATGACAGCTCTATAATGAACTGAAGACATAATATCAACTGGTAGTATGGGAGAAATGTTCTAAGGTCTGTAACTGTAAACACTGTGTTTTTAGAAGGAATTAGCAAGTTTAGGAATAAACAGCACGTTCAGATCAGCTGCATTTACTTATAATAGCAATATAATGGTATTGTAGGGAAATCTGCATTCCCTTGCAAATTATTATACTACAGTCCCCTAATTTGGAGCTCAATAATGTTATAGATAGGTCTACCTCAAAGCAATGCTGCCATTATTTGCCATCTTCTCTGGAAAAAGGCAAGTTCAGGATTTGGGAGTACCGGTAGTCTAAAACATAACAGAAATTAATTTTAAAAAAAGCAATTTATGGTAAGAAACTAGCACTTCTAGCCTATTCACTTCCCTCCCAGTTATATTTCTGCTACTACTTAATGATTTAGACTAAATATTTAACTAAACATAGTTCTCATCTTACATCCATTATGCCACTCTATAAGGGAGATGGGTGGTTTTTAAATATAATACATGTAAATAAATTTATTGAGTCACTGTTCAAAGCTTCAGGGGCATTAAAAAACAGGATATATGGCCAACCCTCTAGGTTCTAGCCATCGCAGCATCCCCATAATCCTGTGATCATGTTCTAGCCACTGGGATGCCTAGTTCACAATTATGACGTCACAGGGAGCCATGGTTGAGCGACTGCTATTTGCAACCTTTCCTGCCAGCTTCTCACAACCTAAGTCAATGGAGAAGCCAAGAAGTGAAGATCACAAGTCGCTCCAGTAAGTCGTGATTATTCTCGTACCGTCAGCACCCACCCACCCAAGTCATAAGCAACCTGCATCAGCTCTCCCTTGGCCTCCCATGAAGTATACACAACTATCCCAGGCCCTCCTCTTGTGACTAGCAAAGAGCCTGCATCAGCCCTTCCAGGCTCTCCCTATACCTCAGCATTCCTACCAGAGATGGTATTCAGACGGTTCAGACTGGTTCAGGTGAACCAATAGTGGCAACCTGCAGGTAGGCGGCCCCACCCACTTGCCTAGGCACTATGCCGTCCTACTTAGCCAGGTTTTCAAACTGCATGCATGCGTGCAAGCCGCACGTGTGAGCAAAGCTCATGTGGAGAAGGCCATGCGCATATGTGGAAAGGGTGCGTACAAGCAAAGCATGCACATGCACCCTCACATTTTTGGTGCTGGGTGAACCGGTAGGTAAATTATGTGAATCCCACCTCTGATTTTCACCTCTTACCACTTAACAATCTATGCTTCTTGAAATTACAATGACAACCAGGATGGCTATCAGTAAGCAAGCTTATCATCATTAAGCAATGTGGTCATGTGACATCATGCTTTACAACCGCATTGCTTGGTGATAGCAATCCCAATCCCAACTGTCATCATGAAATGAGGACTGACTACCTGTATTAACATAACTCTGGGTATCGTTTGCTTCCTTAAACATATAAGTCTCATGTGAATAAATAATCTATTCTACCCTATCTGGGCATGTACGATATGATAAATGGTAGAACTGAAATGGTGAATGAAATGAAAACTGAAATGCAATATTAGTAAACTGGCTCCAATCTACCGTGGTTCTTTAATATAGTATCAGGAATGAGATTTCATAGTAAACACATTCTCAAAAATTGTCATGAATACTCTTTGCAATTTCCCACTCTAGTTTACCAAATATTTTCGTCTAAGTGGTTTGAATAGCAATTCAGGGAAGAAGGTCCAAAAATAACTAGGGAAAGACAGAACAGGCATTGCAATAAAAGATATGACTGTATCAGCAATCTAGAGTTATGAGTTTGCATTGTGCAAGATAAAGTTTATTTCATTTTATGGGTTTTGCTTAAAATTTATTTCTTATTTGACTACAAATCAAACCAAACAAACAAACAGATTCAATCTATGGAATTTCTTAACTTGAGAACCTGGCGAGTCACCAGTAAATCACTCAGAAACAAAAGCCTGTTTGATGGATTTATTCTTGTCCATTCTTACATATGGAGTAGTGAATGTGGCAGTAAATTCCTACATAGAGTAATGTAAGGCACAAAGTCTGACTGGCATCATGTAAGTCTTGATTTTTAAGAGGATTGTTAATTTGTTGTTTCAGGTTTTACCAATTCTTCATTGTATGCTCTGGTCAAAGATCAGCAGAGTCTCTCAAAACAGTAATCACAGTAATCATTTCTTAGTTATTACAAATAATATACTAGGTGATCGTTACAGAATAATTTCATTGGAAGCAATAGTAATTACACAGAAGATCATGTTAACACTGCTGCATTATCTCCTGAATGTGCAATTAAATAATGTACAGTAAGTACTGCATGCTATGTTTAGAAAGCTGTTGATACCACATTCTGGATCATAATTGCAAAGATAAGATAGAAACTTACTTGAATGATGATAGTGTGGCTAATATTACTCCATTTCTCCCATACAGAAAAAAAAAAAAGATTGCTATCAAGCAGCTCTGAAAATTAACAGTGCTGAAAATATAGGCGGCAGAAGGTTGTCATACTGAAACAACTATAATATTGTTTTATCTTAGATACAGATCATTGTTCTATGGTTAATTGGTATATAGAGTTATCAGTCAAATGATTGCCCAGATAGATACCTATCTAAGAAGAGTCGGGGGCCTTCTGCCCCATTCATGTACCCCAGATGCACCTCCTAATATAGAACATATTATATGTCAGGCTCATGTCTTGATACTCTCTGAGTCTTACGTCTTGTTCACGCATTCAAAAATGTGTGATAAAACTGCCAATCAATTGTTCAAGCCTTAAGAAAGTAAGTTATTTTCAAATAAATTACTAAATCTGTTGACAGAAAATACACTTGCAATATATATTGTATCAGTAAATTTAAAAGGACAGATTTTCACTGTCTTTTTTGGCAATAAAAATCGCAGGCAGAGAATTCTGAATTGAATATGGGATTCATATTCAAACCTAAATATGCAGCGTCATTCTAACCCTCATGATTATTTCTTCTTTAACTATGTTTAATTTTTAAACTTTAACTTTGTTGTTATGCCCTGACTGTGTCTTTGGTTATTATATTTTTGTTATTTTATTCTAATTATTTTTTAGTTGTTTTATGCTACCCTGAATCATATTACTGCAAATTGGACTTCTATATAAAACCTTTAAGTAAATAAATACAATTGTTTCCTATTCACAGCATGTGTAATGTTCTTTGATATTCAACATCTTAAAATGTATATTAAAAATATGAGATGCGAATTGCAAACCCTTTCTGATATTTAGGCAAACATTAGATCTTTCATAAATATATTCCCATTGCATCGAATTTTATCTTACTTTACTATTTATCTGCAAGTTTTGAATTATAGAAGAAATATATATTTAAAATATTGTAATATTTGCCTCGAAAAGGAATAGCTTGCAATAACTCTACAAAGAGCTTTTAGCAGATCTGAACATATCTTATAAAGTCAACTCCACTTTCATGTTCAGTTCTGCTAAGACATGTAATGATTACAACAACAACAACAAAAAAGCATGATTCTTTGGGAAATCAACATGCATCCTTTCAGTTTTGCAAGGAAGATGAATACAACTATAGATCTTAGACCATTCAAGCAAATAAATTAGTTGCATATTTAAATATTTTCTTAAAACCAATTTCTGTTATTGTATGTCATAACACTAAGCAATTTAATAAGCATTATTTATTTACAAATAGAATAGATTCTGGATTCAGTTTGTGCATAGAAGATCTCTTTTTGCTAGGAAACAGTACTAGATATAGGATCCATGCAGCACATGACCTTTAATAGAAACACAATAGGTTTCTATTTTTGTTCTATCAAAACTCACAATGTCTTCCTGGATTGCCTGGCCTGCATAGGTTGGGAATAAGGAGTATTATGCTGCAGTGATTTGGTTCCGCCTTAATGGGAGGTTCTAATCAGTAAAATTTAACAGGAGATGGTGGTTTTTACCTTGATTAACATTGATAGGAAGTTATCTGATCATTCAGCAATTCAGAATGGAGTACTATCAACACAGGGGAAGATTTTTAACCAAACTATAACAAGTTGAAGTTATTGTTTGTATTTCATGGTTCTCTGTCAGTTCCAACGTTGTCCTCAGAAAGTGGTGGCGCTATTTCAAAGGAGCAGGTCAGCAACTTCCATGTCCTCCTGGATATCTTGTAGTCTTGTAGAATGGGCAGGTGGAAGCAATGGCCAGGAGGTCCTTTAACCCATTTCTGGCTGGTGTACCATTTTTTGGCCTTTCCATTAACTGGACAATCTAGCTACAGTAACTCATGCCCTAACATCTTTCATACTTCAGCAATTTATTGTGTGTGTGGTTTCAAATTTAGATTTGATCCAATATGCAGCAACAATACACTACAGGCACTAGTTGCCATGTCCATATTACATAGTTTGTGTGCTTACTAATAGGCTTTCTGACACAATCCAAAGTTCTATTTCTGATAGATAAGCTTACGACCAATAGTTTTCTTTCCAGGACTGCATATATTAATTAGAATTGACCATACAAAAAGATCCTTACAAGGTTTAAGAAGCTCCAGATTTGTGAGGAGAGAAGGTAAAGACAGAAAATACTGTTTTTCCCTTATGGACTTCTTTTAGAAGCTGTGGTTTCTGCCATGTTAGCCTTCTGAAAGATTGTGAAATCTATACTCTCCCAGAGTACGCTGGGAAAGAAAATGTTTGCCCTCTAAACCTGGATTTTATTAGATAGAATACTGGTACTATTGATTTAATTTGTTTCCTTTGGATTTCCGTTATTACAAAAGGTTTCCTGTGGTTTATAATGTTGTAAGCAACCACAAATTATTTGTGATTCAATGAAGTTCATTAAAATAATAAATACATTAGTACATAAATAAGTATTATATCCATAGATATAGCTATATAAATATTAAAGGTATAATTTGCCTACTATGATTTGCTTTAGAAAATAACTGTTGTCTGAATAAAAAGTGACAAAACTGAGTAAACAAAAAAGTAAATAACCAATATACATAAAAGGTTGTAAGTATTAAATAAAATTAAGTTGATTCATTTAGATTGGAGGTTATTTTCAGCTTCACTGGATTCCCCCCCCCCCCCGATTCATGTTTCCTTTTTAAAACTGTTTATATATATATTCAACTTCCCACTGCTTGAATTCCATTATGTTTTCACAAGTTTATGGACTTTGCATCGTGTTTAACTCATAAAACCTGTAAGAAAGCATCATTTATTATATAGAAAAGCTAGACTCATCAAGTTCATTGGAAGTTAAAGAAATACTGCTTTTTTGTAGTTTGCTGTGCTACCCAGTTCTGCACTTAAGGTACCAACTAATCAAACTGATAGTGAATATAAGATTGGAAACAAAGCTTTATATGGTTTGCTTAACTGGTCTGCCACCTCCACCAATTTTAAGAAGGGAGGGGAAGACATCCTTTTTGAATCAGATACCCATTATCAACTTGGACAGAGTGTGTCTGAACCGCTATTATCTGCAATGATTTATGAGTGCAGGTATTTCTCTACCTGAACATTTTAGTGAAACCATAAATATAAGAAAAGACAGAAGCTGGAATTCAGGAATCGCTTTGAAAAGCCATCTGCAATGGAATATTATTCTCATTTGAGGAAAATTGTTATTCACTACCTAAATCTCAAGTGCATGATACTGATGTTGAAGGTAGGTTTTTAAAAAAAAAAACTATTTTTATAATGATGAATTCATTTCTACAAAGTGACCTAGGTAGTGATCTTGTTAAGCACTTTTTAAGGACTTAGCACATTTTGTAGTCAAATGAAGCATGGCTGTCCACTTTACAAGGACGTTAGTACGGAAAAGCTAATTTAGTGGGACAGGATGCAGACACCCGGAAGTTCTGCATGTGCAGTCTTGCCACTTCTTAATTTTGTATAAAATGTATATCCTGTCTTTCAGCTAAAGGTTAAGATATCTCTATAAAGAAGCAGGAAGGTGACCTTGAAAGAAACAGACAAAATTAAAGAAGGCTGGAACATTACTTATATTTGCTTATAAGAAACACTTATGTTTCTGGGAAATAAGATTCAAAATGGTTCCTCTCTGATTCATTGGGATATAAGAGGCAGAGGAGATAAAGCATAAACTGGGTTTGCAGATTGAGGTAGATGAGATCGGGAAACAGATTCTACTGGAATTCTAGAACTATATTTTACAGTATAATAAATGTGGTTGACTGGAGAATTCTATTGGATGAAGTCCACACATGTTCAAGTTGCCAAGTTTGAGAAACACTGGTCTATAATAGTAGAATCTTGCAAGCCTGCGCTTACAAACAACAATAGGGCTCTATAAAGCTTAGAGGTAGGCCACCATATATAGCTATAGAACTTAGCCTCCTGCAGCCTATTAGAGTTCTCTGTAAATTTCTCAGGTAGATTTAATAGTAAACCTAGCCATAAAGCTTCTAATCAATTTCTACTCAGGTTTATATAAAGCCCATAAAAACTTTGCTTTTCCTTGCTTATAGAAGCAGTATGCATCATAGTCATGCTACATCTTGCTTCCCAACCTCTAAGCAAGCCATTACTCTGTTTGTACCTGCCTTCAATACATAGAAACCTTATAATACAGAAGCTTCAAAATTATAGAATCAGACCATTATCACAAAATTCAGTGGAGATTACAGGCAAGAAGCCACTACAAAGCATTACATTCTATTTTTTGCAAGATGATCAAACATACTATGCATAGCGTTTACTGAAAACATGGGCAGCAATTTTTTTCCCTCCTCTTGTAGGCTTCCTCAGTTTTTGTTACTTTGCAGTGCTAATTGTTGAGTGAATGACAGTTTTTGCATTATCCTAACAGACGGTTGAAGGGAATGTTGGTTGGGATCATACTTCTAAATTCAGCAGAAGGGAAGACAATTACATGACCAGCTATAAAGTACTTGGGGGTAATTAGAGAGGAATTGATGTCATATGGAGATGCCCTCACTGAAAACTATTAATTTCATCCCTACGGACTACATTGCAGCTAAACCAGAAAGAAATCAACTTTGTTCTCCAAGGCTGCTGATGTCAAGACAATAGAGCAACTACATTTCAAATGTTGCAGAAGGGGTGTGTCCTATATTCCTTTACCTCCTATGAAGTGCTTACTTTGTTTTCTTGCCAGATAAAATGCTCATAATCTATCCCATTAGCTGGTCAATAACTCTGCTTTTCTTGCTGCCATTCATTGCTTTCCTCCCCTTTGACAAAAATAAAATGGAATATCAACTTAGAAAACTATCACTACATAGAATAGAATTTTGATATGTTTTGACAAATGAATATACTTATATGTTTGCCTTAATTTAAAAGTGCACTAGAACAACCTAAAGCAACATTTAAGATACACAACCTGTCTTCAGCAACCGATTTTAAATTGTTACCCACATAGACCTATGTAATCATGTCCAAGCAGAGAAATGTACATTGCATTATCTCCCAATGTAAATGGTTTGAACTGAAGGTTGAGTGTTAGCTGAAAGAGGCTGCATGTGCTAATATATATAGTAACTATCTAAAACACTTTTTTAAATAATGAAAGGTGTCACCTAAACCTATGAAAATACTTTAGAGTTAATTCATCTAGCTCAGGATTATCTCTTATGAGTGGTACGAACATTTTGACATCACAAACAAAAGCCTTGCTCTTATCTATCACTTCATTTTTTAATTAGACATGGCTGGAACTAGACCTATAACTTTCAAGAATATAAAACATATTCTCTGCCATAAAATTACAGCCTCATGTTCAGTCCAAGGACTGAGCTTCATTCTAATATAACTTTATACTAAGTATGTGAATGACAGTCCAGAGAAACCTTCCACGTGTGATTCAGTTTAAATATATGAAATCTATAAGGCTAGTTCTTTCTACGCCTTGGTTTAAATTCTCATTCTTAGATACAATGGAAACAATACCATATGACACATTTCAAGATGGAAAGATGTCATATCAACTGGGGTGTGTAAATGAAGCACTTCCTTGGGAAGAGATTAGTGTTAGAAGACTGGATAAAGCAAATGACAATAAAAAATGGCTACTATCATTTGATGTATTAAAATATATTTTTATATTTTCTCTTATACAGTCCGAAGATGAATTGAGGATAAAATAATTTAGCTATGGGTCTGATTCTTATCTGTCCTGAATAGGGAAAAAAGAATAATAATTTTCGTTTGATTACACTAAATGAAATGTGGGTTAAGTGAAAAGGTTGATAACTGGAAGAGTTATACAAAAAAATTGTATAGCACATACAAAACAATTTGAAAATTTTATGGTAGATATAAATGTTTGTTAATATTCTGATTTATGATTCAGATTATATTGGCCATTTGGTTATGGATTTAATATTGACTTAGTAATGGTTTAAAATTTAAATTGACACAAGAAATTTTCAAATGCAGCATTATTTACTGTTACTTCAAAATGTCTATTCATATGTCATCTTAGAAAAGATACGTAAATCTCTTTTCCTTTTCCTTTTTTCTTTCCTCATTTTTCTCTACCTTTTAAATATCTAACGATATAAGCAAATAAAAATAAGCTGTAGAATGTAAAGAAAAATGTGAATATCGTATCTATTTGAGAAAAGAAAACATACTATTTGTTGTATAGAGAACATATAACTAGTCACTTGAGACTGTTAAGGTCTAAAACTGTCACAACATAATTTAGACTGATATATCTCATTAAACCAGTGATAAGTTATAAGTTGGTGAATGTGAATAAAATATGAAGAAAAGCTTCTTTTGTTGTTTCATTATAAAAAATATGTCACTTTGATAATGACTAATGCCGTTTTGTAGAGTGAAAAGGGAAAACTTTTACCTTAAGGTAACAAACTTATTATGTCCTTATTTCCCTGTAAAAATCTCTGAATGAAGCAGCTGATAAAGGTCAGCTATCAAAAATAGCTTCATTAAGACCTTTTAATGAAGCACAGGGGAGCCATTTATTGATTTTTCAACTATTAAGATGTAATATTGTTTTAATAGTACCTCTATCTTCATTTAGGAAATAACCAATCAAGGGATCAATGTGCCAAAGACCTCATTTCTCAGTTTGGTTCAATGAATGCACTTTATTATATTTTTAATGATTAAAGGTGACTATCTTCCGATCCTTCCCTGTTACCAAATAGGGAAAGGGACAAGTGTACAGTATAGACAATCTGAAGAAATGAGAACGGTTTATAAGGCCCGGTGCTTCCAAATAAATAATAATAATGAAGAACAGCAACTCTCTTGTTCTGTGCTTAAAGTAAGAGATTACTCCACATCAAAGAAACTTACCTGCAAAGTATGCAACACCCCCCTACCCCCTCCGTGAACTGCTGTCAACCTGTGAGACATTTCTATTTCTCCGACATGTTTCGAATGCAAAAGGACTGTTTTCTAGTAGTTCTCACAGCTCCGCTTCCTTTGAGGTACAGATGTGTAGCCAAAGAGCCCAATCTGATAACGCCCATTTACATATTTATAAAGACTCCTGTAAAATCTCGTATCAATTGTTGCTACTATATATAGTGCTTTTCAAAGTATCTTGTGGGCACAAGCTGCTCCACTGCACCGTTCCCGTCAGGAGTCCTGATATATCGTAAAATGTGATTTCAATGTAAATGTGGCCCACATCCCATAATCATACCACTTCACAAACTCTTTTCTGCTGGGGTAGCTTAAATCTAAACACACTCAAGCAGCTTGCTGCACTGGAGCAAGATTTGTTCCATATATTTTTTTTTTCTTAAGTCAAAAAATCCCCAAGACAACAATGCCAAGTGGAGAAAAAAAAAACCTGAACGTTTTCTGCAGAAAGATGGGCCGTCTCCAAATCCTTGTGCCCTATCAGACAAATTAAAGTAAATCAAGCATGAAATGAAGCAGAAGAGCCCCGAGATAAGACTCCTTTAAGTCGTTTACAGATTAGGATAGAGAGAGGTGCATCTGGTCTCTGGCAGAGAAGGAGGCCAGTTTCTCATCTCACAATAGCAGCCTGTGTATAGGATTACCTTACCTTGTCACTGACAAGGGAGAAAGCGCCTGCAGAATGTCTCTAACTAACTTCCTAATGTTCCCAGTTAAGTTGCCTTATTAAAGTATTAACGGCTGCAACGATAGAAATACGTTTTGATAAAAACAAAATAAAGCAGATGCAAGTCTGATTTATGAACGGGTCAAGCATTGATTAAATTGAGATGGGGAGAAGGGAAAGACGGGGGGGGAGGCTAGGAACAGAGGAGCCTTCTCTTTTATCACTCAGATTTTGCTACTTGAGATAACGCATGCAACCAACAGCCACAGCCCACCGGTTCAACTGGCCTTGCAACCGGGGAAAGTTCAAAGAAGTCCTCTTTTTTTTTGTAACAGCGATAGCACTTGGTGACTATATAAACCGATCTTCAGATATTAACTTTGTCCGCTGGTGTATATATATGCCAGTGCTTTCAAATGTTCTGCGCCTATTTGTTGGGATCCTGGTGGTACAAATTGAGAGCTCAATTCATTAGGAAGCAGGCTATTCCTAGGCAGCTGTGACTAGCTTCCTTTTATTCCCCCAAAATCCTTTGGAAAGGCTGGCAACAAAGCGCGCGCACACACACACACCCTTGTCACACCATACTCGCAAATATAAAGCACAGTTGGCAAGAAGAGATAGAACTTGGCAAATGTTTATTCATCTCATGCTGTGCTGGAACAGTGGGGGCGATTCATTCTGTGCAGATGGTGAGACACACTTCTCATGCATCAGTATTCCTAAAGATGGCTGGGCCTACGTTTCCTATCACGAGCATAAAGCATTCTGCAGGTGGCTTCTTCTCCATGTAGAACTCTAGTAGGGAGTTAACAATCTTCATCAAGCCAGACAACTGAATGCTGGAAGACTCCTTTAAAAATAATTAAGATGTCAAACTATCTTTTGACTTACTTCCAACGTGGGCCTGAAACACTTGATTGACTAAACAGCAACACCCAAGATACTTGCAATTTTAGCTTCTTTAAGCAATTCAGCTCTTAAAACACAAAGCAACAATTCAATTTCGTAAAGGTGAAATAGAAGTCAATATAATTTGTAATTTATATTGGGAAGAAGGCAAGTTGGAACATCCAATTTGGAATGTTCAATTTGGAACATCTAATTTTTGGAGAAACAATATCTCTAAGGTGTTAAAAAATGTGAAATCTATTAGGCATGATTTAAAATAGATAATTGAGGAAATCTACCCAGAGTTCTTACTCAAGGCACAAATGTCAGGGCTCAAATTATTCTACCTTGGACACATTATCCAAAAACTTCGATCTCTGGAGAAGGCTCTAATACTGCAAAAGGTGGAAGGAAAGAGAAGAGGAGGAAGGGCAGCAACAGGTTGGATGGACTTAGTTACATTGGCAATAGGTACACCGTCAAAAAACCTGAAACGCCAGGTTAGGGATAGACACCATTGGATAAAATCTATCTATGTGGTCATTAAGAGTCAATACTGACTTTATGGCATATAATCAAACAATAATTAAAAATGAAATTAATTCATCGGAAAATATTATTTATTGGACCATTCAAAGAATGTTTAAAAAGAGATAGAACCTAGATTTCTTATGCTGGCAAAGTAAGAAATTTAACGGTTTGTTAACTGACACAATTTGGTCCTGTTCTATTATAGATTTGGTTTGGTTTCAAATTACTGCATATGATAATACAAATTTGAGAAGAAATAAAGTAGTGAAAATCTTAGTATGTTGTTAAATTATATTTCTAAAATATGGAGAGCTTCAGCTCTATCAAGCCAGGCGTACAGCAAAAAGGATAATTTTACAAAATTGGAAAGAAAATTATTGTCTTAATTTTAAGAGATGGGTCCAGGACATAAATTTGTTATTTGAAATCCCTTTGATTTTTAAAAATGAGACAACAGTTTTTATTGACATCTGGTTTAGACTTATCAATTGTATTAAGTATATATAGTTATTTATAGTTATTACACATATTTTTGTTAATTCATTGTAATACTATGTTTAGAGTTTCTTTTCTTCAGATTCAAAAAGAAATATATAAAATGACATTGCATCAGTCTAAATTATATTGTGCAACTGCTATAGTCTTAATAAAACTTATGTATAATTTAACCTGATTTCCATAACATTTGTTCTTATCTTCTATGCACAAAGTGATTGTGTTCTAACAAAATACTAGAGTCTTCAAGGAAATTATTTCTATGTCATGCTTGTGTCTCTAAAGTAACATGGATTAAAACAAAGGAAAACAAAGTTATATAGTTGTTCTGCTTCCAGAAAACAGCATGACTTAACGACAGAAAATTAGCACATGTGTAAAAAGAAAAAGGTCTACAAAACAAAACAAAAAGAAACTAGCCACAACTGTTTGTCTACGTTACATTCATTCCAGGTATTTGCTTAAAATCCTTCATGAAAAATTTAGCAAGTAATATACTGTATAATTTAATTTCATGTCTACCAATATTTATTATGACATTATATTCTGCATAGCATTATAAAAATAAACCTTAGAAATATGCTTAGATGAGCAATATTATCTACTTATTACATTAGTATCATCTCCTTCTTTAATATCCACAAGGTTTCATATCTTACTCCTTTCTTATTTCTTATTCC
>JANHFT010006066.1:65830-75918 GCA_032467955.1 Pseudoxenodon macrops | reverse complement strand
CACTGATTAATTGTTCTAACTGTCAGGAAATTTCTCCTTAGTTCTAAGTTGCTTCTCTCCTTGATTAGTTTCCACTCATTGCTTCTTGTCCTACCCTCAGGCACTTTGGAGAATAGTTTGACTCCCTCTTCTTTGTAGCAACGCCTGAGATATTGGAACACTGCTATTATGTCTCCCCTAGTCCTTCTTTTCATTAAACTAGATTTTCACTAAACTATTAAACTATTAAACTAAAATATTGAATATTTATTTGCTTGAAAAGCAAAGCACAAAGAAATTTGCACAGTGGACAGGTAGCAATTCTTATAGACTGCAAGATTTGTTTATTAATAAGACAAAGATAAAATATTGTGAGCTTTTTTTAGGAATGATCTGAACCACCAGAATGGTTTCAATATCTTCAGCCAAACAGTATGGTTTTAAAGCAGTGTTTTCAAACTTGAAATATTTTAAGATATGTGAGCAAGATATATGGGTACTGACAGGGAATTCTGGGAGGTGAAGTCCACACATCTTAAAGGTGCCAAGTTAGAAAAACAACACTTTAAAATATGGGTGTCAAATTCACTGCGTCACGTTTCCACCACGTGACATTTTCCAATCCCTTTCGCGGAGCTGGGATGGGCGTGGCCTGCGCATGATGCATCCCCGCCCACAGACCGCCAGTTTGACATCCCTGCTTTAAAAGAACTGCTAAAACAAGGAGGGGAACACAGAGACTTGACTGAATTTAAAAAATCTTATAACAAGTATTTACTGAGCATTATTTATAAATTGCTGATGAAATACGACTTGGAAACTGAAATTTTTTAAGGCTGTATAATCAAATGGATGCAGAACTTAGATACAATAGCTGATATACAACATTCATATACAAGAAATGGAAATGAAAGAATATTAAATATTCACGTAAATATTATACTTAGAAAAAACTTGAGAAGCTTGCTGTGTGTGTGTGTGTGTGTGTGTGTCTGTGTGTAAGTCAGAGGACAAGTCCCTGTAGTTTTCTTGGCAAGATTATCAAGAAGTGATTTGCCATTGCCTTCTTCCTAAGACAAGGTCAGTGATGAGCTAGCTCCATTGCTAAACTAGACAGTTCATTTTCTCAAAATTACTGCAAAAGCAATGAACAGATTGGATTATGTTTTCATATTTGACAGAAATGTTGCACAATAAAGAAGAGCAACAATTTTCTGAAATGATTTATAACCGAATGAAACAAATTTTAAAAGTTAGATTTCCTTTCTGACTTGCTATTTTTCAATTAAATATTCCAAATCTCACATTCCTGCAAAGCATATTGTATTACTCTATATATGATAATTGCTGCAACAAATGCTTTTGGGGGGGAGGGGTAATATGCTTACAGGTAGTCCATGACTTACAACCATTCATTTAACAACCCTCTGAAATTACAATAGTGCTGATCAAATTAACTTACAATAGTTACTCGCCCATACAACCATTGCAGCATCCTCAAATCACAGGCACTTAACATCTATGGTGATTTGCTTAAGGACGATGCCAAAAAAGGTCAGCAATAGGCTATGATTTAATATACTAGAAGACCTTCAAGGTCCCTTCCAACTCTGTTATTCTATTCTAAGGAAGGATGGATTTCTCTTTTCACTTAGTTATTTAAAGTAGTTAATAAAATAAGAATTGAAAAATGTAACCTAATTCTACAATACTTATAAATTCCTTATCTACTTTACTTTTCTATTTTAGCATGATTTTTCTTCTTTTCCTTTTAAAAAAAATCACTTAGTTAAAAATACAATACAATACAAAAAAATAACAGAAGTTCCAATATTTGCCACGTTGCATTATTCAACTTATGTGTTTCAGTACTCTGTGTTTGAGTATGTGTGTGCATGTGTATTGTATGTGTGTGTGTGTTCATTCTTATGCAAGACAACTACTGAAGTGTTTTTTTTTTCTTGACTGAGTATCACAGCAGCTGTTGGTTCCCCTATAATAGACTTTGCAATCACCTATATCTACAAAGTATTTTTTTAACAATGAACAGTTCAGAACTGACAGGTCTAGTTTCTTGTTCACAACTGCTTATCACAGCATAGATATCATATATGTTTTCCAGGTGCTTTCTATAGTTAGGATACCTTCACAGAAGCTGCTTGTGAAAGATAAGGTCATAAAAGAGATGAAAAATGTGTGAGCATCATACACTCATGGTTTTATCATCAGACGAGATAGCTTTCAGTAAGGACTTCCCAGTACAAACGGAAAGCTGCCTAAAAGACAAGAGGGAGGAAATGTAGAAAATTTGGACGAAGTTCAGGTATGCTTTTTTATTGAAAGCATACATATAAAACTAAAGTGCTAGCAAGTACCAAAAACAAAAGCTGAATGAAAACTCTGCTTCCAAAATTCAGTTACTGAAGATTCATTCTGTCATTTCATTGTAAGTTTAATATTGTATGTTTTCCACCCAGGGTTTTTAACAGAAGAAAGAATGAATGATAGAAGAATGATAGAAGAATTTGATGGAAGAATGTTCTTATAAATATGATCAGTTAGTCCATCAATATATCCATCAATAAATTGTGCTATACCTCAATTCTTTGGAAGGTACTGCATGCCTGCTTAGCTGAGAACCTTAATATCTTTGTTAACTTTGAAAAAGTTGTAAAACATACTTTTCATCAAGCTCCTAATTCTTTGACTGTCGTTTTCTTTAATCTCTTCAGCTTTAATTCCGAATATTAATGCTTTATTCCAAACTGCTGACCTTAAATGATACCACATTCCATAAATAGAACATTGCATTTTGGAGTTCAGAGGCAGGCCTTGTTTTTGCTGTTGGTTGCATATCTACTATTTGTACAAACTGCACAAAATTACAAGGTGTTTCAAAAATATGAAAACAGACAGAACATTCCTGCAGAGCTGCCATGCCTTGCCTTTTCTTTTTTACATCAGTCAGTCAGAATATAAGCAAAATAGAATGGCTAACATCTAAGAAACACTGTAAACAATTTTTGTTCCCTTTGCTACCATCTCTACCTAGAGTAGGTAAAAAAGTGTTTAAAAATGTAAAAGTAAAAAGCTTACAAAAGCCAAGAAAGACAATTTTTTAAAGAAACTGTGATTAGAAAAATTCCACACTTCATTCTTTACATAGTTGCTTTAATTGCTTTGGCCTGAATATGTTTCATACTGCAGTTCTATCTCAGATGTATACTGTATGGAAGGATGGAAGACTCCAAATAAGATACCTTGCTTCAGTGGAGGTGAATATGCTACTGTTCATATACAATCATAATTACAGAAGAAGAACATTAATGTCAACAGAATGTTCTAACTTTAAGGCAAGACTGGCCAGCTTTTGGCACAGGTTGCACAATGCACACCCTTGTTCTGTGTCACAAAATTATCAGAGGTGCAGGAAGATAAGCACAATTTACAAAGTTCCCTGATGTTACTAAACTTCAGCAACATTATGTCAGGAAAGAGCTGACATAATTTAAACCCTACAACCCTTATTCAATGGACAACCACATTCTTTTTCCATTTATCCTACAAAGTCATCCAACAAAGCATTCGGGTATCAACCAGTTCTGCACTAAATTATGGCATGTTAAGAGAAATCCCAGACATATTTCCTGGGCCCTAATATTTTCCCTGCTTCCCAGCTTGAGACCTTTGAGCACGTAACTTTAATCTGCTGGATTTCTGCAATACATCTAGAAGTAACCAGCTTGATAAAGGTTCAGTTAATAATACAGTATTCCTAGATGCATTGCTTGGAGCTACAGTATTCCAGCCTCCAGTTTGAGAAGTCTTGACTATGCAACTTTAGTCTACTTCTCCAACACATCTTCATGCAATTTTAGCCTGCTGGACTGCTGCATCTCATCTGGAGGTGATAAAATTGAATCAACATGTATTACTTCAATGTGGTATTTTAAAATTTAATGTATTTTTTTTCAGTACGTCAGTTCTCCCTGCATTCTCTCATAAGTTGAAAATATGAAAATCTGCACTTAAATCAATATTTAAATGTGTTCTTTTAAGCCAGTTTCTTCTCAATATTTGCATTTATACACATACTGTCTTTCAAAATCCATATTCAATATTATATTACATATACGTTTTGAGACCAAAACTGTACTGAATATATAGCAGAACAAAACTGTGCATGATATTATTTTCTATCTTTTTTAAATGTCTCATTTATATATGTTTCTTTTCTGAAACGCAACTTTGTCTCAACAGTTATAGACAGAAAGAGATGAAGGAGGAGGTAATCACAGGTTTTCTGCAACAATAATTTAGGTCCATTTTACCCCATGTTTTCATGCTTTTTTTCTCTTGACTGCTGCCTATCACTTAGTAATAGGTGCTTATTACTTACAAAGTGGCATTTTTAAAAATGCTTGTGAGAAGCACTATGTTGCTTTTTATGTGAAATGCATAGTTTTCCAATTGCAAAACAGAAAAGGAAAAACCAATCATATCCCATACAATGTTCAAAATTCAGATTATAATATAAATGCTTCAAAGTCACATGCCAAAATTCAGGAATAATATACATAAATATTAAAATTAATATAAAAATATTTTATAATTTCTATAGCACAGAAATGGCAATTGAGTTACATTAACTGGAAGTTTTGCATATGCCATAAGTACCAGAATATAACCAATCCTTTTCATGTATTCATATAATATATGTCAGAAAAGAAATACATCAACTGAATTCTTAAGCTAAGCATTAATAATGTTACTTTCTAACACTGTGGATGATCTCTGTACAGACTACAAAATAGAATAGAATAGAATAACAGAGTTGGAAGGGACCTTGGAGATCTTCTAGTCCAACCGCCTGCCAAGGCTGGAAACCCTATACAACTTCAGACATATTAAGGATCAAATATTCAGGATCAAACTATAGGGTCCAACATTTTTATTCAAGTCCATTAACAACAGTATGCCATAATTAAAAACAAAATATATTCCACACACACACACAAAATCTACAAGCAATTTCCCTCAAAGGTAAGTTCAACTGGACTGACAAAAGGAATCCTCTTTGACCTCAAATTTTGTAATCAAAAAGGTCAAAAAGAAAAAAATTAAAAAACATGATTGGTATGAAGTAGACAAATACATAAAGAATAAAAATATTTGATTAAGTAAATTGGTATAGAATAAAATAAGAGAAATGCAAGACGGTGTAAAAAGAATTCAAGGTTACTGGAATACCATCCCAGGAAAAATGGAAAGGCCGCAAAGGGAGGAGGAAAGGAGAGGAGAGGAGGAAGTAGGAGGAGAAAAGGAGGAGAGGTAAAGGAGATGTGGTGGTGAGACAGAAATGAAGTAGGAAAGGAAGAAAAGGAAAGAAAGAGGGGCTGCAAAGAGCTGGAAGGAGGGATGGTAAAAAAGCAACCCTCAACTAATAAAAATGGATAACTGTAATTGCAGGGAAATGTTCCTTCTGATTATATGTTTTAACTTTTTGTAGCTTTTTTTATACTTTTTCATTCTGAAAAAGCAACCTGACAGAGTAGCTATACTTGAGTATATAATTAGAGAATCCAAGAGAAAACTCTTTCCCTTTTGTTTATAAAATAAGGCATCTGATAGTGCTGATTTTTAAAATCATTTTATAATTTTCACAAATTATAAACAGTAACTTTGCTTTTTTTTATCCCATTGTTTTAAGAGATACCTCTCATCATACTTTAAATACTATCTTTGTTTATTAAGAATTACTGTGCCCTTCGTTTTCTTTAAAATTCTTACATAAAGACTCCGGGAAACATTAAAAATAAATTTAAAAAAAATAAGACTGTGTTAGCTTGAGAAAACATCAAGTATTTTCAGGGAATGATAATGTCAGTCCTAAGGGGGTTGTGGGGCTTGATGCCAAGCCAAGCTGGGGGCTGTTCAATCACCTCTATCACGGCTCTATCAGTGTCTACACTCCAGTCAAATCCAGAGAAAACAAGGAGTCAAAGATGCAGGTCAATAAGCTTATAGACGATTTGCACAAACGGTTCCTCCAGCAAGGTAAAAAACAAAGTCATATTGGCTTTTTGGGAGGGTTTCTTTTTCCCCTTCCCTTTTTTGAACTCTTTGGGCTAAGCACGCCCTGAAAAACTCATCACTATATGCAAGACATGCAAAGTATAGGACTTCTTAATCCTGTTAAGAAAAAAAAGAGCAAAGTTATCATCCGTAAAGGTTTTCCCGTGGACCTCAAAATGATTACAGGTAGAACTGCCTTGTTCTACCTGTAATCTGCTTCTGGCTACTTAGCATTAGAAAAACACAAAATATATTCTTGAGGAGGTAGAAAATCATTACTGATTCAATGCATCTTTTTTTCAAAAAAAAATAACTTTTGACCTTTCTGATTATCTTAAATATACACAGAGAAGACAGCAAATAAGTTGGCTGTTATGAACCAAACACAAAAGCTGCAGAAAGTATTTACACATGGTCACATAAAGTCAGAAAGTAAGGAGATAGTAGGAAATTTTCTAGTTTGCCAAGGATTTCATTAGCATTAAAATGTCCCCAATAGGCCCTTACAAATGCAGCAAGAAAAAGAAAAACGCTAAATCAAATAACAATGGGATCAGTGTAAATGAATGCTGACATCCTTAGTTAAATTCACTCAAATTATGAAGCCCAGCTCCTGGAATCAGCATCAACTTCATCTCTCTGACTTCAAGTTATTAGTCATATCTAGACTCTTACTATGTAGACACCCTCAATTCTTAAAACATCCAACAGCAAATTTGCAGGGAAGAGTCAACATTATCAATATAAATTGGCACCAAATATTCCCATGATCTTTTGAAACAGCTGTATGTATGTACGTACGTACGTATGTATGTATGTATGTATGTATGTATGTATGTATGTGTGAATTCCCAAAAGTATCAAATATCTTCAATAGCACCTCCTGACAGCACCAAGAAGTTAAGAGAGAAAGTACCAGAGAATAGTGTTTCCTACTTTCAGCTCCTTCAAGCATGCTAAAAAAATACCATGATTAAAAAGTGACTAAAAGATCCAAGAGTAGCAATAGAAATATATTTATTTATTTATTTGTTTGTTTGTTCAATTTGTATGGCTGCCCATCTCAGTCAATGACTCCGTTTCCTTGTTTTTATCCTGGTGCAGATTTGTCCATTAGGGCAACTAAGGCTGTCCTCCATGCCAAAATGGAAGATCCATATATTTTAAGAGTTCCTGAACCTGCACCTGGATACTGGACTATAGTTATCTAAAGGCCATTCTTTAAACCTGTGACTTTTTGTGTGAAGAAGAAATGCATCTGTGTCCCCCCCCCCAAAAAAAGATGTTAATTATCTCAGGAAATTTTGAAAGAAAATATTGCTATGGAGGCCTTTATAGGGCAAATCAAAAAGTAATCTAAGAGGCTTGTAGTGGCACAAAGCAGATCAAAAATCTTACCAAGTTCTTTAGGAAATAAATAATGAAACTATTCAGTAGTGAAATCCAATTTTTTTTACTAGAGGTTCTGTGGGCGTGGCTTGGTGGGCGTGGCGTGGCTTGGTAGGTATGGCAAGGGAAGAATACTGCAAAATCCCCATTCCCTCTCCACTCCTGGGGGAAGGATATTGCAACATTTCCATTCCCACCCCACTGTGGCACCAGCCACATTTGCCGGTTCTCTGACCTACTCAAAATTTCCTCTACCGGTTCTCCAGAATCTGCTGGATTTCACCCCTGAAACTATTCAGGTTGATGTTATTACATGAACTATTAAACATCCTAGGTATAGTCCTATACAAAGTAGCAGTAAACCTAGGACAAATTGATGCAGTTTTACCTGCTGAGAACTTTGCAAATTGCTAGAAGTACAGCTTAGATGATCGGGAGGCACTATGACCTTTGCGGCCAATTGACATTGAATTCCTGTTGTATTGTTGTTATTATTATTTTGCATGTAGATTGTACATTTGTCTTCAGACTAGCAATATTTTCTATGCTTATTTTGTTTTTTGCATTTTTTAATTATAAGCCGCAAAGTTATTAGGAATTGGATGGCCTGTAAATTTGTATTTAAAAAAATAAACTGATAAATGACTACATCATTCATACATACATATATACATATACCTACACAATGTGCTTCATTGATAAATATTGTATCAATTATGTTGACCATGCCACACTGTGGAATGTGCTCAGAAAAATGGGAGTCCCTCAATTGTCTATGAAATCAGCAAGCCACAATATGGACAGAACTATAGTCACCCCAAAGAACGAGATAGCAGTAAATACATTTTAAAAATAAACATCAGAAAACAGACTAGCTTAATGTTGCCAAAACAGTGGAACAAGACTGGATATGTTCCTCTATTTATTCAACCTACTACAGTATATGCTGAATATATATTAAGGAAAGCTGGTTCGGAAAATGATGAGCATAGTTTTAAAACTGGAGGAGGAAGAAGCATCAATAATCTGATCTGTGCTGATGACACTGCCCTGATAGTTGAAACTGAAAACCATCTACAAGCTCTGTAATAAAAGTTCAGGAGAAAAGTGAAAAAAATAGGATCAAGATTAAATATAAAGAAGAGCAAACTAAGAATAATAGGTAAATGACCAGCAAGAAGACATTAAATTTATAGACATTTTCTTCATTCTAGGTTCAGCCATCAATAGTAAAGGAATAAATAGGATTAACAGTTCTTGTGATATCTCTTTATTTCAAAGATCAGAATCATGCAAACCATAGCATTCCCTGTGACACTCTGTGAGAGTGAAATTGAACTCTGAGGAAGAGAATGGAAATAATATGGACTCCTGTAAACTTTGCTGCTAAGAGTAGACTGTTGAAAATATGGATAGCCAAGAAATGAAACCACTGGATCATCTAAAAATCAGCCCAGTGTTCTCACTTAAGGCACAAAGATCAAGGCTCCAATGATTCTACTTTGGACACTTTATATGTAAACCTAGCTTTCTGGGAAAGGCTCTAATGCTGAGAAAAGAGAAAAGAAAGAGAAGAAGAGAATGCTGAAGGATTTGAAAGACCAGCCTTAATACAGATCATTAGGAAGAAATTATATCTATTTGTTTGCTAGGAACTGAAAATGATTTGATGACACATAATCAATCAATCTAGCATCAAACAAGAGTAGAATTATAGCCTGGTGTTTTCTCAAGCTGACCTGAGAGATTACCTCAGTAGGCATAAAAGTTGGTGTACAATTGTCAATAAAGCATTAAGACACAACTGGCTATGAAAAACGTTATTAAGTGGCCTTATTTAATATATTGCTCTCCCAGAAAGAGATATGCCTTATAATAGTGGTGTCAAAGTGGCGGTCTGCACAGGCCATGCCCACCCTGGTTCTGCAAAGACAACAGTCACAATATGTCGTGATATGTCACATGACGCAATCAACTTTGACATCCGTGCTCTATAATGTCCAAGGAATCACTATATGTTTATAAGACAGTTCCAAAGAAAACAAATCAATTTACATTATTCCTGAACCAAGAACTGCATAATAGTGATTACCTTTATTACAAAAGTATTCCACATCTTCACAGTTCAGATTCCCAGACTCAAATTCTGTAGAAAAGTTTCCCTCCAGGGGAAAGTCTTCTTTGGAGATAATTTCATTTTCCTCAGAGAGGCACTCTTCCTCTTCATCCTCCACAGCATCTTCAAGGGGGCCTTTAAAAAAACAAGAACACTGTACCAATACAGCAGCAAAAGCCACACCTAAAGATTTTATTTGGAATTTGTATGTAGAAACAAGTGATCGACCAGAGAAGAGCATAGGTAACTGCAACAGGTAACAACAAAAGATGGCTTCTAAAAGTTGCTAATTTTTTGCAAGCATACCTTTGTTTTGCAAACAAAGGTAGAAAATTAAAAATATGCAAACAAAGGTAGAATAACAATCTCAGTATCCTTAATACCTGACATTGAAAGAGAAGTCCATTATAAATTAGGGAATATTTATGACTGATAATGTTAGAATGAATTGATAACGATAGATAGATAGATAGATAGATAGATAGATAGATAGATAGATAGATAGATAGATAGATAGATAGATAGATAG
>JANHFT010006066.1:49751-65730 GCA_032467955.1 Pseudoxenodon macrops | reverse complement strand
TAGATAGATAGATAGATAGATAGATAGGTAGGTAGGTAGGTAGGTAGGTAGGTAGGTAGGTAGGTAGGTAGGTAGGTGGGAGAGAGAGAGAGAGAGAATGTGTACAGTATATAAAACCACACACACACACACACACACACACAGAGATATATATATATAGAGAGAGAGACAGACAGAAGAGAGAATTAGAAGATTGCCTTTCTTAGAATTTGATAAGTAGTTAGAATTTGACAAAAAAAAAACCTCCCAAATATATATCAGGAGCACTTTCTTCTTATCCATGGTTTTACCATTCCCTGAAATTATTTTCCTGTTCTGTATGTATTTCTTGTTGTAATATATGTTGAAAATATAACAATGAGCCAGTTTGGTAAGTTTTTCACTATGTACTAGATAGGTGTACCAGAAAGGCACCATTCAACTTGCTATTCTTATCTGATCCAAACAGTTTTGTTTCTGTCCCTTACACCGGTAAGGCTCCCATTACTATTCCTCTTTTCTCATCATTTAAGAACTCTTGTTTGTTACTTAAGGATTTTAGAGTCCAGTCAATTGTTCTGGAGAGATTAGAATGCTAGAAGTATCTCAGTTTATCTCAGGTTGTATTCCATGTCCAGAGTGTCAGCTTCAGCACTATCATCCATGTTATTTTTGTGCGCCATCTTGCTATTAAGGTTAGCCAAATCTACAATCTACAGTTATAGAATTATCTAGATGCCTTTCATTTAAGTACAATAACACCTTACGTAAGTTCAGAGACAAAACAGAGTATTTATAAAAGTTATGTTAAACTACATTTTGAAATTAGTATGTTACTATCATTAAAATTATGTTTACTAAAATTTCATTAAAACATTTCCATTAAATAGTATTACAGTCTAAATAATATTATTTAAAAGTATTAGGTATATAAAAGTATTAAAAAATATTATTTACCAATAAATAATAAAATCATTTTATTAAAAACATAACTTAGATTTTGTTATCTAATTTCAAGCAGCAAAGCTATGACTCATATTACATCTCAAATCACTGTTCACTCCGTAAATACATTAAGGAACAAGCACAATCCAGTTAACTATTTAGTACTAACTGTTTATTATATTTGGGTTATGTTAACTAGTATATCCCAAGTTTTTAATGAGGCTGCTATAGCTAAGATATCCAAATTAAAAATAAACAGATAGGCAGATAATCAGTTTTTTAAAAACAATGAATCAGTTGAAAAGCTTTGATGAATGTCTTATAGTTCACACCCATTCATGTATTTATCTTGCTTATTAAACAAACAAAAATATTTTATCGCTACAGGAATATCAAGAAAGTATAAAGAGATCAAAATAAGAAAATAAGAAAAAAGAAAACTATAGATATATAAGAGCCAACAATAACACTGTGTTAAATGATACATTATAGATGGATCTTAATCCTTTTTCCTACAACCTAAAAAGAGGACCTGCAGACAGACACAACATTAGAAGTATTACATTCCATGATTTCAAAGTGACCAACAAATAAAATCTCTATGAGCAGTGATGTCCTTGAATTTTCACTTGACAAGGCTGGTTTATGATAAAATGGAATATTGTCTAAAGATTCACTGTATCTTTCCTCATACTTCCAAGCACAGAAAACAGATAAAGCTAATTTAGGAACCCTTTGTTTAAATTTTAAAACAATTTTAATTGTTTTAAAAGCTCATTCAGAATAATTATGGCTACTTTACATAGACAGTGCATTAACACTCCAATGCATTCTAAAACACCTTTTTCTGAATCATTTTAACACAGTCCAAATATATCCTTCAAGAGATAAAATGAATTAAAGAATTTGAATGCAAAACAACTTACAGAAACAGGAAATTTCATGTCCATCAAATGAGAAAACAGCCAGATTCTCATGATCTTCAAGTATTTACATTATGAACTTAAGAGAAAAGTAGACTTTCAATATAACAATTTGCATGCTCTTGATCATTTCAGTTGGCCCATCCCTCTCTTTGGGGAATTCTTAACAGTTATTTTTCATTACCAGTATTCCTAAAAATATATACCATCACAACAGTATTTGAAATTTCAACAGACAAGTTTAAAACATTCATTCATCTCAGTCTCTAAATTGAATTCTGATAAATTGAATTTCTATTTTCAGATTATATTACCTAAATTGTCCTACAAAAATGCAAACCTGATCTATTATGAAATATTAAACATTCAAAGCGGGAAGCTATCTGAATGAAACTATGGGTCATTGTGTGAATATAGCTCAAACAATTTAATTTTCAGCTATTGGACCTAGATAATTTATGCTATAGATCTATATGGATATTACTGTATTGGTAATATAGACCTACTTTAGCATTCAACTATGACTATCCTCAGATTTAACTTCCCTTTTTAATCAATGATTTATCATAAAAATTCTATATGTTTGCACCTACCTTATAGAACAACATTCCCCTACTTATGTGGACTTCACCGTCATGCTTTTCACAAAACTTGGCTCTTCCAACAGAACCTGGGATACAGTAGTTATAATCTGTTCCTTAATATTAGACTTCTTTTTTTACCTACATATTGGAGTCTTTGTTGTATTCCTTTCTGATGTGTTCTTTTTCACACAAATACCATCATCATTTGTGTTATGTTTTTCATTTTTTTTCTTTTAAATGCGGCAACATACAAGTTCAATTAAATAAATATATTAAAAGTCTCATTCTACTACTGCTTTAGTATAGAATAACAGAGTTGGAAGGAACCTTTGAGGTCTTCTAGTCCAATTCCCTGATTAAGCAGGTAACCCTATACCACTTCAGACAAATGGTTATCCAATCTCTTCTTTAAAATTTCCAGTGTTGGAGCATTAATAACAACTTCTGCGGGCAAGTTGTTCCACTAATGAATTGTTCTAACTGTCAGAAAATTTCTTCTTAGGTTTAGGTTGCTTCTCTCCTTAAATTAGTTTCCATCTATTGCTTCTTGTCCTGCCCTCAGGTGCTTTGCAGAACAGCTCGACTGCCTCTTCTTTGTGGCAGCCCTGAGATATTGGAACACTACTATCATGTCTCTCCTATTCCTTATTTTCATTAAACTAGACATACCTAATTTCAGCACCTGTTCCTTATATGTTTTAGCCTCCAGTCCCATAATCTTTGTTGCTTTTCTGTTTCTAGAATCACAACATCTTTTGTACATTGTGGTGACCAAAACTGAATGCAGTATTCCAAGTGTGGCCTTACCAAGTGGTATTAACACTTCACGTGATCTTGATTCTATCCCTCTGTTTATGCAGCCTAGATCTGTGTTGGCTTTTTTGGTGTCTGCAGCACACTGCTGGCTCATATTTAAATGATTAAATAGGAATATAATTCAGAGCTTTTAATGAAGACCTATATAGAAGTTTTAGAATGGTTTCATGTTAAAACCAAGTCATATCAAATACCATCCATCCATCCATCCATCCATCCATCTATCTCCACCCATCCATCTTCGCTCTCTTCTCAAACTCTGTGTCTTGTACAAAAGCAAATAATTTCAAGTCACTTTAGAGTCGTTTGACAAGGATAAGAAGGGTATGGCACTGTTTTTGAAGACTGCAGATTCACACACACCTGATGTAATTGAGTTAATCCAGAAGACAAAAGCTATTTTTTCTTCGGCGAGGAAAATGGAAAGTATTTTAAATGAACAAGTTTTTTTCCTGCAGCTGCTCACTTTTAACATTAGTTGCATCAGGGGATCTGTGGGAAGGAAACATTTTTATTAATTTTTTCCTTATCTGAGAGAAGAATGTTGTGCGAGGGTTTTTTTTTCCATTTATGTTCCTTGCCTGCAGGTAGAAGACTAGAGAATCATATAGTACAATTTTTTTCTTTTGATTAATTTCGTTCCATGTGTTATGTTATTTTTATATATAATTGATTTCAGGTTTTGCTCATAGCTGTGCATCTTTTTATATATCTTTGCCTACTGCCTTTCTTCAATCAAGAAAGTTGAAGGAAATTACCTGAATTTTATAAAGTTTATTAAAAAGAGCTCTATGGGTATTTAAATTGAGTTTTGAAATGCTAATACAAGGAAGACATTAGAGAATTTTAACACAGGGTTCAATTTGACCTAAAAACTATTCAAGAAAGGGTCAAATTTTATTCAAATAATTTCTTTACAGTAAAAAAAATGAACCCTTTGATTTTATAAAAGTGGATTAACATTCATCATTGCTCAATCTTTTAGCACCTTGGTGCATGACAGAATTAACTAAGCTTGAGTATAAAGTTTTCAAAAGCCTTTAGATGTTTAAGTAGTTTAGAACTTTACAGTATTTTAATAATGTTCTTCCACTTGTCTTATTTAAGAAGTGTGAATGAAATTTCCATTGAGGGGAGATATCTAATCCAATCCAATCCATCTTCTCCTCAGTAGTTTTTTTTTTAATTTTGAACTACGGATATCAGAAGATATTATCTCTTATATGGCTTATACAAAATCAGACACTATTGATGTCTTATAATGGTGAATGGCAGTTTTTGGAGGTAATGGATACTAACTTCAATGTGAACATAAAAATGCAAATAAGATTCTTGTATTCTGATATCAATATTTTTACTATATGATATTATCAGATTCTATGTTGTAAGTATGACTAACATATTGAGAACTTGCCTTGATTGAAAATATTTTATATTTATATCTGGAAACAGTAGGAAATATTGACATTCTATCACTATCACTACCTCTGGTTATTAGTAGTAGTGCCGTAAATTCAAAAGGAAGTTTATCCCAGTTTAAATGAAGATACTCCTTATGACTAGTTTACATGTTTGATAACAGATTCTAGAGGCTGATGATGTATTTGTTGTAAAGTAAAACTTGATAAGGGGAAAATAAAGAATGTCCCGTGTATCCATTCAATATCTTTCAAACACTGTACAAGTTATATATACTGTGCACTGCTATTAACACGTTTTTGCCTATTCATATCTGTTATAAGAAATAAAAATAGGATGTAAGTAAAGCTTTGAAGCCTATAATAATACTCCAGTGTGTTTAGTGATTAACATACTTCTTACGATTAAGTGAACCTTGCATTAAGATCAGTACAAGATCAAAGAAAACGAACACTAATTTCTTCCGGAAATTTTGCATCTCCTGTTTAAATATTCACTACTTTCTTTTCTTTCTTCAAAGGCCAGATTAATTTAGAATATCCATTCTACACACACACACACACACACACAAAAGTTATATGCTCTATCTCTATATCACAGAACCAATACTTCTCACCGACACACAATATACTTAAATTTATAACATGTATATAATTCATATATACAAATGGAAATATTAATATTTAAAAATAATAACGGAGACTTACATCACCATAAATACCATTACCGATATCTAATTATGTAAGTCAAGCTTGACATCTTGTTATATTTAAGTCATATCCAATTGAATCAGGCAAAGAATCCCACCTGTTTATTGAAGGAAAACCAAACATGGGTTTTGGAATATGAATATCTACAGGCAAAGAAAGAAAATATTCAAAATATCAGCTTAGAATATGTTTTAGATCAGGGGTCTCCAACCTGGGCAACTTTAAGACCTGTGGACTTCAACTCCCAGAATTCCTCAGCCAAAGTTGGAGGTTGGAGACACATTTTAGATCACAGCAAATTACAGAACCTATTCAATTTTCTCTAGTATAAAGACTATGCTAAGTCTGTCCATACATTTTGACGGGAGTCCACCAGAGATTGCTATGTCTGTTTGTTGGAGTGGAAAGTCATAAAAACATCACAGAAGAAGGCAACACCGAAAAACGTTTTCTACCTTATTGCCAAGAAAACTATACAGAAAATAAACTGAAATCTCCAAACATAAGCTTGATTTCACAGGTAATTTACAATCTTTCGATGTTATTTTTAAAGATTCACAGCAACTTGTTAACTCAAATATCAAAATCAAATGATTAAAAAAATCATATGACAATGAACAAACTTAGGAAGTCCAGTGTAGAATTCATACCAGACAGGAATTGTACAGACTAGATTTGTCTCTGGACCTTATGGAAGATCATTAAAAACTCATAAAATTACAATTGTTGATTTAAAGAAAGTGTAGGATAGTTGTCTTCATATTAGATTTTTGTCAAATGTGTTGATTAACTTAAGTTTGGATTTGGTTCGGATAGCTTCTTCTCTTGCAAAGTGGTTGCATTGAAGTCTGACATATCTGTTGGCCTCTGGTCATTTCTTATTTTGAAGTATTTGAATCACTCTCTGGCCATTTCATGTTGTTCTCCTTGAATATCTTCATAAAGAGAACTGTTTTTAACCTCAGGGATATTTGGTGTCAACCTGTATGCCAGAGTTGCCTTATCAGTGAGATTGGCTGGCATATAAATTTAATAAATCAATCAATCAATCAAATGTTGCATCCTAGGTTTCCCTGAAGGGTCAGAAGTTCAATTCTAATTCTAGTTGCCTTATCCTGTGCACTACTGTGGACGTCTGCCCTTGTATAAATTGCTGCATAATTTATCTTGGCTCATCTATGTTAGTTGGTAATGGATTTGGTGGTAGTGTGTGAATTATTGGTTGCTCAGAGTATGTCCATTTGTATAACCCTCTTCATGATCATTAACAGTATTTATTGTATATTGCTTTGCCAGAGCTATTTCCTTTGGTAGCAGATGCATAAGTGGAAGGTTTACTTCTGATTATGCTTTTTTTACCATCTCTGTTCTGCCTCTATCACTGTATTACAATATTCAGTATCCTCCACTTCTGATACAAATGGAATCTTAGTTCTTTGTATTTCTGGTGTTAATTGGTTCAGATTCTTTTTTATAATATTCAGAAAGTATGCAATTTTTGAAGTGTATGCTAATACACGTAACTTACAGTCAGTTTTGTTCCAGTATGGAGGTTCCAAGTTGATTTCTGAGAGCTAGAGAATTGGTTTATGATAAAAGACAAGCATGAGAATAAACTGAATGCTTAGTGAATAGTTCAACGCTGAGCAGAGAGTAAAATAAAACAATGTAATGTCCCCCTGGCTGTTGAATGTATTTATGGATAAATGTATAAAGAGTGATGTTAGATAAGTGTTGGTTGGTAATGTGAGTTTGTATGCCATGTTGACTGAACATTTGAATGATTTGCAGTGAATATTACATTGTAGGGTGCAGAAAGGAGCATGAATCTGAAAAGTAATACACTAGAAAGTAAGATAGTCCTATTTGACAGCAAAAATAGAATGGACTATTTGTAAGGAAGGGCAAGAAACATAAAAGTTAACTCGAGTAGTCTGGGAATAGTATATTTAAGAAGTGTGTTGGTAAAATAAGAGACAGGGTTAAAAATGAATGGGTGATGGCTGGGTGGGGATTAAATATATCAGAAAGTGCCCAGTACAAAAGAAGGACAATGAGGTAATATGGCTGTACAGATAAGTGAGTATGAAATCATGAAATAAATCTATGAAGAAAAGATTCAGAGGAAACGAAAGACCAATAATGGTGTTGGGTATTGGATGAGACTCTGAAAAACACCACTATGAGAAGTTTAAAGAACAAAAGACAAAGTATGAAGTGGTAAATGGACATAGTGCATATAAGGGTCATTTGCAAAGCCAGAAAGATATGGAGAAATTCAGTGAATCATATCAGTGATAAATAGAATTAATGAGACTTCATTTTACTTTTCTCTATTCCTGTTGTAATTTCTTTTGCACATTGCTTGTTTCTTTCACTACTTGAGAAGAATTGTATGATAGTAGGAAAATGAATTTAAAGGCTCCCTTATAGCATATTGTCACACTATATATTACTGTATTTAAAAGTCTCTGAGCAGCTTCCACTAAAAAGACATCTCAGGTTTAGGGAGGTAAGCGACACTAAGAAGGCCTTTTCCCAGACATCTTAATTATAATAGCTAAGTACAGAAGGGTACCCAAAATAGATCTTCTGATAATTTAGAAATTGGGTAAAAACATATAGGAAGAGGTGTACCTTCAAATATTATCCCATGCTGTAAATGCTTTTAGGATTTAAGATCAGTGATATTGAATGAAAACAAACTGGGAGAAAGGAAATAATATACTAATTGGAAAATACAAATTAAATCTACTTTAATTTAAAATATATGTTGCCATGTTTTGCTTTTCCTGAATTATCTTTTTTTTTTAAATATTGCTTTAAGCTAAACTACAAAGTTTAGCTTAAAGATCTTACAGCAATCTGCAGTCAGCTATACTGAAACAACTGCATATATTTCCAGTGAAATCTGAACTCCATTCACACGCCTACAATAATTAACCTAAAGTTAATGATCATGTTATTGTTTACATGGCTATTTAACCTGAAATGAAAGATTCAGATCATAAAAAAACTCCAATTAACCAAGAACTATTTATTTTGCTCTCGATTTGCATCAGTCACTGTAATTAACTTCTTGAAGGTATACTTACACACAAAATAGAAACCAAATCAGGATTATTTTTCGTTTTTGTTAAAAATGGTTGATTGCATAGGCTCTAGAAATGAACACTGACTATTGCTTACAAATAAAGAGCACTTCGGGTTCTCTGATAAATTGCAAGATTAAGTAAGCAGATTTAAGTAAACATTTGGTCGAATGCATGTCTCATTCAGCCCCAAGTATAGTCTTTTATAGTGTGAAATGGGGATAGCTGAAAAATCACGATAATAATAACAACAATGTTAAGACAAGGATAATATTTTCTTCTCCTTTAAAAAGTGTTAAACTCAATTTAAAAAATCGGGGACGGAAACACATGTAACATATTCCTGTAATGTGGGGGATGTTTAGAAAGAAAAAAGAACCAGGACAGTCTTCTTTCCAATTTTTACACAGAGAGAGAGAGAGAGGGAGAGAGAGAGAGAGAGAGAGATTGAGAGAGATTATTGATGAAGGTGGAAGGTCATCAACCAAGGTTGTAGGTTGGTTTCCTAACTTTTTGTTACCAGGCTAGGTAACATCTTCAGAGGAGTTTAGGGGATGTAATTATCCATGTTCCTATGTTTATAAGGGCTTTGTGTGCTCCGTAGGTCTTGCAATGGTCTTGTAACCCTCACCTGATATAACCTCCCCACTAATACAAATATAAAATTCAATTAATCACAGCAGAAAATATGGTTGGTGAAGGTACACAAAAAAAAGTATCAAGAGCTTTTTCTGAATGAGTTTGGGGATTTTTTTTTCTTAGGATAAAGGTAACTAAGGAAAGAATGATAGAAAATTTAAAAAATTAAACATTGTATCCTACAAAAGTAATCATTTTAAGGAGATTGTAGACAGAGATTTTTGACTCCTAATATTTAGAATTAGAATCATCTAATTAATACTATGGAATTCAACAGAAAAGCTTCCAGTGAAGGGATGAAACAAATTTAAATGATTCGTACATATATTATTCTCACGGTGAGTAGATTCCGGAATACCAGATCCTGTGAACATAACTGAGGAGGATTTAAAAAAAAAAAGCAGCTTTTCCACACAAAGTCATTTCAGACACTTCCGTATATAGTATATACATTTTCTTCTAGATGGAGATCATAATGTATGTTTATACTAGAAGCATAAAGTCCCATGCTGAATTCCTATAATCTTTACTTGTCCATACTAGCCAGGAGTCAGGCCAGAGGTAGGTTCCTACCGGTTCGGACCAGTTCTACCGAGTAGGTAGTAGGCCGCTGACGTCATAGAGCCAGTTCTGGTCCGTGGATACCGCCATCTTTTTTTTCTGAATTTTTTTGGGGGAAACTTTTTGTTTGTTTGTTTGTTTTTCTTCTGTGCATGCGCAGAAGCCAAGTTTCCGGCACTGCGCATGTGTCACCATCTTGTTTTCTGCCTTTTTAAAAAAAAAATCTACTGCGCATGCGCGTACCCATGAGGCAGCCCACACGGCGCGGGAGGCAGCGAACCAGCGGCAAGGTAAGTTAGAACCCACCCGAGTCAGGCAGAAAATAAATTTTATGTGTTGTTATCGTAACCAACAATGGAAATAACCGAAGATTTAACAAACTGGGAAAAGCATCTAGTTATAGTGATAGGAAAGGGTCTTTCTTGAGTCTCTGAAAGACACTAACACATTATAACAAAGCTAGATGGACTTGGTTTGCAGTTCTCTTTACATATTTACATCAGTGAATTTAGTAGGCACTTTGGGTCAATAGAGGTACAACATCTGCAGAAAATTTGGTGTAGGCATAGCATCTTAATATGTTGCATATCTTAGAATAAACAATAGGATTACAAAATTTTAAAACTGAAATAAAAACACTACAAAGTGTCATCTAAAATAAAATGAGCTAACTTAGCAAATGATACAAACTACATCTATTATAACTGTGTAATAAATTCATTATTAGCCTAACGAATTATTAAAAGACAGATGTTTTTAATACTGGTTCTTAATAGAACAGAAGAAAATCCAAATTAAAGTGTAAGTTATTACAGTAATAGACTGCAGTGGTAAATATGACGGTCAGCTAATGTTAGTACTACAGAAGAAACATTTTAAAAAATGGTTTGCAGATGTCACAGGCAGTATAATGTCATTACATCTGCAGAAATATAAATTGTTTTGAACATAAATAGTTTTACAAGACAGAAATAGTTATAGAAATTATACAGGTAATCCTTGCCTTACAACAAGTTCATTTAGTGTGTGTTCAAAAGGCACTAAAAGACACTTTAAAAAAAGCGTTGCATGACCATTTTTACCCTTATGACTGCTGCAGCATCCCCATGGTCACATGATCAAAATTAAGACCCTTGGCAATTGACTCATATTTATGATGGTTACAGTGTTCTGGGATCATGTGATCCCCTTTTGCGATCTTCTGACAAGCAAACTGAAAGGGGGAGCCAGAGTCACTTAAACAACCATGTTGCTAACTTAACACCTGCAATAATTCACTTAACAAATGTGGCAAGAAAGGTCGTAAAATGGGGCAAAACTCACTTAACCAATGTCTTACTTGACAACATAAATTTTGGACTCAACTGTGCACTGCTGTTTAAAAATAAAGTGTAGATTGCTTCATAGAAATCTTCACAGATTGCTATATTGTAAAATACCACCAGGCATTATGGTAACACTTTAATACCACTGTAAGAATCAAACTTCAAAAAGGGATGAAGACCAGTGGAAATGTTCCCAGGGGTGTGTGTGATAATGGTTATATAGATCTTTCATTAGTTGCTCCTTGGAATAATAAGAGGTGACAGGATTGTTATGTTCCATTGTTTTATTGCTTAGTCTTTTTACTGAATATTAGCAATGTAAATTCATAGAATTGGCTGTTACTAAAATGGACTAGAATCCTAAGTTAAGGAAAGAAATTTGTTTCCTTCATCAGTCTCCAAACTTTTATAGAAAAAAAGCATTCGTAAAGGCCCATCTTCTTGCCTCAAATATTCAAATTTCAATTGGAAAACAAGGCATAAGGATTTTAGAGTGCAAATTCAAACACTTCGGCTGTCTCTCCTCCCCTACCCCCTCCTCTCCTCTGAAGCCATAAAGATTTTAGAGTGGAAATTCAAACACTTCGGCTGCCTCTCCTCTCCCCTCTCTCCTCTCGTCCCCTCCCCTCTTGTGTCCTCTGAATATCGTCTCCTCTGAAGCCCGTAACAGAGGAGGGTGTATCCGTTCAGATGTGCTTGACACCCCACCAGTGCAGGATGGAGAGATTATGAGAAAAATTACTGAATGTTGCAAGGGAAACAAAAGTTCTATTTTTTTTTTTTTAAATCTTGTACATCCAGCATTTTGCTTCAATATAGCTGCATTCTCAGGCTATTCCCGAGAATGAGAAAAGTAGCATTACACTACAAGCTCAATCCTTTTAGGATGTGTGGGTTGCAATGCAATGTGCGAAAGGGGACAGAACAGAAGCTGTGCTAAACACTTGGGGTTTTATCTTCTTTATATTCAAGGTATGAATGTCAAATCTTATAAAACCTTCATACGTCAAACACTTTATGCCAAAAATAAACAATAGCACAAATTAAGTACTGCTTCTGTTTCTTCGTGGTGAAAAATATGCCTTCTATTATCATTTTCTTGGTCTGCAAAAATGTGATGACAGATACGGGGTAGAAAGTTACAAATAACAGTAATTTTCTGATGCAGCCAACCACATTCTTGATGCTTTCAATTAGTGCTCCAAATTGAAATTAATTCCAAAATGGTTCATAGAAACAGATACAATCAAACATTTTCTGTATTTTACAGACAAAATCCATAATTTTCAAACAGCACAAAGGCTAGGATTCCTTAAAAAAAGGCACTCTATTAGCAGCAACAGCTAAAAATAAAGCAGTCAGCAATCAAGACCAGTCCACTCAACTTCACTAAACTGAAAAACAAACAAATCAGCATTAAGATAAGGTTTAAATGAACAATGGCCCTTTCAGTTTCACAGAGTCAATCTGGCATTTAACAGCACAGATCATCTAGTTAACAGGAAAAGCTTTTTTTTCTTCAGCAAAAATGCATGGGAACAATATAAAACCAGTGTGTCGGACGAAACAAAATATATCCCAGGCTTGTCTAGTTTATATACAACATCTTGCTCTTAATTAGGAACATCTACATACCATCACCTCCAACCAGTGGTGGGATTAAAATAATTTAATAACTGGTTCTCTGCCCTAATGATTTCTTCCAACAACCAGTTCACCAAACTGCTTAGAAAATTAACAACCAGTTCTCCCGAATTGGTATGAACTGGCTGAATCCCACCACTGCCCCCAACCATTCATCAGCTTAACCATTCAGTGGTAATTTGTTTATGTGTGCGACTTTCTGCTATTATGTTCCAAATTCATCCCTAGCAAATATTACCATTTTTTAGATTATCTTTTACTGTAATACTGTTTTATTGTAATACACCTGTCGGTCCTATGCTAAGAAATAGTATTTTCCTGGTCCTTCCCTCAGTCCTTCACTAACCATAAAAAAATATTGAGCACATTTCTATTCTATGATTTGATAAATAACACTGGATTTCTCTTCAGCTTGTTATTGTCTATTTACCATAAATTCAGCTAAAATACATGCTTCAGCATTTCAAGTACAAACAACTTTTGGAAATCAGAACATATGCGGCTATACAAAATCTCTTCACAGGTTTTATAATGCATTTATATTATAATTTTCCTCTTATGCCTTTTAGCCAAACAAGTAAATGTATTTATTTACAGCAAATAAACATTCAGGGCAAAAACATTTTATTAATCACTACCAATGCCAGACAACGCAGTTAACACATCACATGTCTATTCCACGCCTTAGAAATTATTTGTCACAAGAATGTGACAAGAATATAACTAGGAATTATTCAGTTATTCACAGAACTCATAGAATCATAAGGCTGAAAAGACTTTGGAAGTCTTTTAGTTCAACCCCTACCTAAGGCAGGAAACCTTATACCATCCTGGACAAATTGTTACTACCTTTCCTTCAGATTGCAATAATGGCATTTTCTTACATTTCTAATATTAAGGAGCTGACTACCCCTCATTTATGCCATTGGTTTATATTAAAGTAGGGTACTTACAACTAAATTGCAGACAATGATATGAGGACTGAGAACAACTGAAATAAACCTCAGTCATAGATATATATTGATGTCACAGATGGACATTCCAAATGGTTTCTACGTGTTCAATAGATAATGCAAAATCCTTGAATGAATGATGTGTTTTATTACTTTTTAAGCAAATTAGTTTGTCAGAAACTGAATTAGGAATTAGGTTTGCACGACTACTTCATCCTATTGCAGGGGTGTCAAACTCAATTTCATTGAGGACCGCATCAGGGTTAGGTTTGACCTTGGGGGGCCAGAGGGGCGATGGCCAGGGTGGGCATGGCCAGCTCAATGTCACTCAAATCGGGGGCACCTGTGAAGGCCCGAGCACTCTGCCAGTCAAAAAGGGCTCCCGAGCTCCGTTTTTGCCTGTGACAGCTTCCTGTAACCGTCTGCCAATGAAAACAGAGCTCAGGAGGGCTGCATGCTGTGGGCCAGTCCTTCGTTGTTTCCAGGGTGGCCCTGTGAGCCAGATCTAAGCACCCCATGGGCTGGATCTGGCCCCCAGGCCGTGAGTTTGACACCCCTATTGTAAAGTCTATCACTTTTTTTAATCTAACATCTTGAGTTACTGATAACACAATGTGAATTAGAATGCTTATAGTGTTTGAATTCACCTCACTATTTCTCTAGTTTTATGATGGTGCCTCCTTATTGATGCTTCCTACATCAGGATTCCTGACAATTCAGGAATGTTAAAATGAAAGATGGAAAATATCACAAGATATCTCAGGCAAATATAACAGAGAAGAAATGATGAGCTTTAAAGTAATTATGCACAATGCTGCCCTATTTCGTCAAGAACACAATCCACAATGTCCATTGCAGTGTATCACATGTACATGAGTACTTTTCATCTGCCAGAAGCAGCTGTTCTTCATAGGTCATCTGGAATAATGCTCTATGAATGAAGCTTCAAGAAGTTCTCACTGCAATGATACATCTCTACCTCTTACAACATCTATTCAAATCATATTAAACAAAAAAAGATTTTCAGGCATATAATCAAAGACTACTACTACTATAATCCTTTGCAGATTTTTGAATGCATTCCACTGACTTCCATCAGTATGTCCAAAGCATGTAACTCTTTACATATTATTAATTCAAATATTTTAACTTTTAATTTCTATACCTATGAATATCAGAGCCATAGCATAGCATAGCATAGCAATAATCATAAACCATAATAAACAACAAAATTCACAGAAAGCTAAACAGGGATCACAGGTTTCTATAATAGGTATCTACTAAAATGTAAGAGAACTAGTTTGGTACAGGAATTAAGGCACCAGGGTAGAAATTGGTGAGTTCTAGTCCTGCTTTGGGCACGAAGCATGTCTCAAAATGTTTCATGTTCCTTAGCCATTTTTTAAAACTGGTTTGAATCTCTGTCATCTTTTTCCACATAGGTGACTAAGCTGTGTTGGATGATCCTAATCATTATTTTGCTATCATGTAAAATTAGATACATTGCACAAGGATTTGCACAATCTGTTAAGTCTCATTTGACCAGCAGCAAGGTGGTTTTCCTTTACCTGAGTGGAAATATGAGCAATTAGACATACCAAAAGCAATTAAAGGCATACCAATTAAAATCTATCCAATTTTAAAGACAATGAGTATTCCAAAGGATCCACAATTGAGGGCTATCCTACTTGAGGGACACATCATCTATACTATACTCATTCATCTATACTATACACATTCAATAATCATTTGAACTTGCAATAGCACTGAACAAATAGTACTTATGATCACTCAAAGTTCTGGTCATTGGAGAGCCCCATAATAACAGGATCACTAAGCAAAAAGCCTGACTTTCCAACCATTGCAATGTCATAGGATCAAGGCTTACACCCTTCCCTGATGGCTTCCCACAAGCAACATCAATGGGGAAACCAACAAGAAGTCAGAAATCACAATCCCTTGAGGTGCTCACTGAAGAATGTTGATCAGGAGAAGGCATGGTCCACCGAGGCGAGCGGACGGTCTCCGGAGAGCTCCCAGAGACCGTCGGAACCTCTGCCCAACCGGGGGTCCGTAGTGGACCCTGAGCTGCCCTGGAGGGGCAGCGAAGTACGGGGGCACCTTGCTGCAGGAAGGGGGGAAAAGGCAAATTTCCCCGAAATGCAGCTTGCAGCCTCAACCCGGCGGCGGAGGAGGTGGGGCACCCCGCCCAAAGCCTCGGCTTTTCACTTTTGAAAGAGAATTAGACGGAAAACATCCCCTGTCGGAGGGAAAGATAAGGAAGTGTCAAAAAAAAATCTTTTTTTGTGAGTGAAGGGCGGATTGGTGAGTTTGGGCCCTTTTTGCAAAAGATATATTTGAATTTTGTTGAAAATAAATCGAAAGTGCC
>JANHFT010006066.1:22235-39437 GCA_032467955.1 Pseudoxenodon macrops | reverse complement strand
TGCTAAACCGGGCATGGGCATGGCCAGTGCATGACGCATCTGGCCCGCTGGCTGGGAGTTTGACAGCCCTGTTCTATACCATCCTATAATAATCCATTGCAGGAAGGAATGATCACTTTGGGAAATGTTTCAACTTGATGCTAAAGGGCAGCATATGAATTCCTAGACAAAAATAAAATACCTAATTTCAAGTATTTAAGATGATCCAATCAAAAATATAATCTTACCTAAGCTTGGTTGTTTTCTTGCAAACGTTTCATTACCCAAACTAGGTAACATCATTAGTAACATGTTACTAATTTGGGTAATGAAACATCTGAAAGGAAACAACCAAGCTCAGAGAGGATCCCTCATTTCAACCCTGAGCTATAAATATTCTCCGCTATTGATAATCTTGCCTAACCATATTAGATCACAACAGCAAATATCTCTGTTTTTCCTCCTCTTTCTTTCATCACTCAGAGAAACACATATGAGTCTATAAGCCCAAGTCTTGTTTTTCACAAAATGTACATTTGAACTATTTATTGATTTTCCAATATTTATAGCCTACCCAGTTAGCAAGGACTCAGGTACAACAAAATAATAGCAAAGGAGAAGAAGGAACAGAAGGAGGATAATATATATATATAGTTCCTGGTGGGAATGTTAGGCCTTCCTGGTATTCTAGGACAAAGACCCTCCAAATTTCCAGTATTCCTTAAAGCAGAGGCCATAACAGAGGAGGCCTATGATAAAGTGACTTTTAAAGCAAATGTTGTTTATTACAATTATCAGTATTGTTTATATATCATGCTGTTCAGCTGCCCAAAATATAAATTGCATTAAACTAGCAAAAAATAGTGGTGTGAGCTCAAAAAACTTAACTAGATTCTGACCAAGCAATTCCTCGTGTTATCATACTATACTATTATTGGATATTTTCTTGTAACTTTAATGAGAAAAAGAAAGGGTTTTTTTCAAGACAATAATTTCTTCAATAAATGGGGATGATTTTAATTTCTGAAGAACAAGCACTCAGTCTAAAGCATTCCTCTCAGTACATGACTGCTTTGTAGGAAGGTCAAGTCCTTTGGGAAGAAATAAGTAAACTAAGGTCACTGAGAAATTCTCAATGGTATGTCATATTGAAGACTTTAGATTTTTTCCCCCATGAATCCAAATCAAATGAAAACCTTAAATTTAACATTTATTACATTACTGCAGTGACATCCTCTGCTGTAGTAAGCTGACTTCTAAGGAAAACATACTTCCAATTTAGCAGATATGAACATTTTTACTTTAATGCATTGGTTATTATTAAGGCTCTAATTTTACAGACATTCATCTGGGAGAATTTGTATAAGCTATATATAGGATTGTATTGTTTACACTTGTAGCAGTTCAGCTAGGAATACGTATTTCAAACAGCTGTTAAGATGCTAATATTAAGATGGAGTAGCTGCATATTAAACAAGTATAGCATATAAACAACTGCTTAGAAACTGTTTTAAAAAACTAGTTGCCACTCTGGCCTACTATAAACACCTTTTCTAGAAACAATTTTGGGATTTTGTTTTTGCAAATTAAAATCATACATTGTTTTATCCAAAAAATGATACTACCTATTACTAATATTTTAACTGTATTATTTATATGTAAGCTCTGAGAGACTTTTCATTTGTAGGAGGGTGAAAATATGTTTCATACATACATGGACAAAGTTTCTTTCACTGGAAAATATAGACTATGGTCCACGCAATCAGGTCAAGGATATAATATCACGTTTCAAAGAAGTTGAGAAATGTACAGACTTTTTCCAGTTTTTTGCTCACCTTATCTGTGAACAATTCACTCTAAAGATGAAAAACAGGTTGGCCAAAGGATGCTAGTAACAGACCTGCTGGAGAATGTTTGTCAATTTGTTTTCTTTTTCTCCCCAAATGGAAAAAGGAACTCTATTTTGCTGACCATTTAAAGCCAGATTTGTCTTATAGTTTCAGCACTCTGGCCAGTTCATCTTTTAGCCAGCTGGATCCAAATCTTATGTAGAGAAATATCTTCATCCCAAATGCTCAACAGGTTCTTGACAATATATAATTCCACTGCCTGTCTTTTTGTCATAGTTCAGTCTGTGACAAAAAAAGCTGCAGTTTTACTGCTGAATAAAACCACCACAGCATGATATGCTTGTGTCTCCGAACTATTCCATTAAAAATATTTTTTTCTGTAAAGTAAGATAAATTTCTGTTTTTCATATGTTCCTTTCTATTCATCTTTTTTAAAAAAAATTAACGGGAGCAAAATATAAACAGGTTTTTCATACAAGCATGTTTTTCTTAACAACTTGTATAAGGCCTCTATTCAAGCAAACTGTCTAGAGCAGGATGCAAGTCTTTAAAATAATCCATGTATTTACAAAGTTTTTATTGCTCTGAGAGCATCCCTCCTCATCATTTTCATATATCCCCTGAACAAATAAGCCACATTTGTGGCAAGGCCACACTACAAGATGAGCCACATTACTGTCTAAGTTCTATCTGTGTTTCCCCTTATTTGGCTTTTTTTTAATGTTACAAGGCACAGTCCCACAGAAATCATGTTGAAGGAGTATATGCGTGTTAATGTAAATGGTCAGATAAAACTCTGTTTTTCTCCCACATTGCTATTTCTATCTGAAAGATATTGAACAAATCCTTCAGGTATTCCCATTCCCTACGCACTCACCAAACCATTTCATAAGTGGGGGGGACCTTGGAATTGTAATTAATACAATAGTTTTAGTTACTTTCTACTCCTTCTTAAGCATTTATTATTTATCACTGCCTTTCCTTTGTTTATTTTTTAATTTACCATTGGTTCTAAAGGAGAAACTTGAAAAAATATTTTACTGTTAAGTTTCATCATGGGCACTTGAGTGAGAGAGAATTTAAATTCTGAATTAGATCATAAAAACATTAGTGATTAGATGACATGGTAAATGTTTTATTCTTACATTCTAATATACTAAGAAATTATTTTGCTTTGCAAAGAGGCTTAAAAATAAAGTAAAAATTAACAAAATTATAGCAATGAAAATAATACACAGGCAACTATTTCAAAATACAGATGTTTGATGCTCATACCTCAGCTGTACACGCCTACTGCCACTCTGCATCTCACTTACCAAGTATTCTGGGTTTAAAACAGAACAGACTGCAGTTTTGATAACATCTGCTATAACAAATAACAAAAAAAGAGTGTGAAGTCTGATGAATGTTTAAATAGAATATTTTTTATGGATCAGCTGAATCTTTTCTGCTTTTTAATTAAAAGTAAAGAAAATGGAACTTAATTATCCTGTAAAGATTAGCTTGTGGGCATCTTCCTGTAAATTACTTCTAATTGAAAGCAAATTGTCAAGTGACATTCAAAGTACTGTCCTTTAAAACACAGCTGTTCTATTGCTGATTTCAGTGCATTACTGTGCTTCCTTGTTACACTATGGCATATTTGAATATTTTAACAATTTTGCTGCATTTGTATAGGTTTTTTTTTAGTATATCTTAATCACATTTCCTCTTCCAAAGTACAAAGAAAAACACTAGCACCCATATTTTATGTCACTTTCATTTTAACATTCATGTCTTGGCAATGCTATTGAAAGCTTCCATGGTTTAAATCCTTCTACATCTAGGAAGAAAACAATCATTGGAATAAGTGGCTGTCACAACCAACCTTTTACAGTAGCCTTTTTGTTGGAGTGTGATTTTATAGCTGGGTCAAAGTTTGCCAATAGATACCAGGGAAATACATTAAGCAAGTTCAAATTATGTCTGCAAACTAAAATATGTATCTAGTATATATACCAGAGAAAAGTAGATGTATTTTCCTACCTCAAATGCTTAGGTAACCCTACAGAAAAATTTTCAGATATATTTATTTGTAGGAATGAAATAGTGTAAAAACTGAATTAAGCATAATTGGTTCAGAGCAATGTTTCCCAGCTGATTTTTAAGTATGTTAATGTTATATTTTGTTTTCAGAAGACAATATATTTAGGTATGGGATAAAATGTAAGGAGTTCCATTAAAAATGATTTAATCAGCTAGGCAGTTATTTACTTACATGTTAAATCAATATTCATTTAAAGAATAGACTGCCAAACCTCTGACCAATTAATATATTTATTAAAAAAATAAAGAAATCCAGGAAAATACAAAAAAACTCATCGCTATTAAAGATGCTTGTAGTAGCTGCAGGAATTTATTTTATTTTTTTTGCTTTTATATAAAAGTATAACAACACTTGGGCTGTTTTGCGGCCTTTTTGGCCTGGTTCTGGCAAAAAAAAATCCACCACCCATAGGAATTCATGGATTTATTTAAGAACTTCATGTTAGTTAAATGACAGCTGTGTTCACTTAACAACCATGCCATTCACTTAACAACTGCCCCTCCAAAAGTGATAAAATCATGTCCGTCATGTGGGTTCCTCAACTTATGACTGTTATAACTTATGACAAAAATTCCAGACTCCATTATGGTCATACGTTGTGGACTACCTGTACTATCTCCATAGAGTACTCTACTGCATATTGTACTAGCTATATACTATAGTAGTACTATAGTAGACATCTATAGTATAGCTATATATATATATATAGCTATAGTTAAACATATAAACAGATTTCACATCTACAGGTCAGTGCTATAACGTTTAAACTATGTGCCAGCAAGAAAAAGGTTTATTATAAGCTAACTAAGAAATATAACATGCATTTGGAATGACATGTCTACTCTCTGCATCAAAATCAATACAAAACTGAACTAAATAAAATCCACAACCTGCCTTATCTTGCTGCATTCTGATATTTTAAACTGCTTTGACTGGCTTAAAAACATGTTTATATATGACATCCCATTTAAATAAAATCCTTGTGTGGTTAGATTGATGCTTATAAGGACTAAGAGTGTTAGGAGATGACTAAAATCAGGTTTCAACAAATTCAGACTTAGGAAGTCTGTTTTCCATTAAGATATTTTGTAGGCTGTGTATTTCCCATTAGCTCAAGTCTGGAAAGTAAAGAATGCTCAACTTTCTAAGCTGCCCGATCTTAAACATGCAGAATGACAGTCTATTGCAAATCCCATTGATAATATTTCATCCTCCTTTTAAAATTGCAATAGCTCAACCAGCAAGACTCCAGCTTTAATGTTGAAAGCCAATGACAATGGTTGGGGTACCCATTGTCCACTATTGTGTGAGGAGCATGTGCAGAAAAGAGTTGATTAGCCTAAATGAACATAACAGATATAATCTGTCAGGAAACTGAATAAAGCATAAGAATAGGCAGTTTAAGGAGAAAACAGGAAACTCACTGGGTTCTCTCATATTATAAAGATTTGTGGGGTTTTTTTTGTCAGGAATCACACAGTTCTTAGATTTATGACTTCTCTAAGTAAATGAAATTACATTACTGATCACATCGCTAATTCTGAACGCAAGGCCTTAAAATGAATAATCTCATCTCACTGCAAAAACCTAATTTAGGATTCTTTCAGTGGCTTTCGACATTTAATTCAGCAATCATTCGGTGCCTGAGAAGAAGTCCACAAATGATTGTATCTGAAATAGTGTTTCTCAACTCTGGCAACTCCAGAATATATGGATCTCAACTCTCAGATTCCAAGTTGCCATGGTTGAGAAACAGTGTCTTAAATCATCAGATTTAAAAGCTCATAATCTGCATTCATGGCAATTGTCAAAAAGTATAAAAGAAAATTTATACTATGAACCCCATAGGCATAAAGGGACTCATTCTGAAAGACAAAAAGTGCTTGGCTATCATAAAGAACTAAAAAAAAAAGTATCAAAAAAGGAATGTGTGATACCTATTCCTTCATTTCCCCAGTGAGATTCCACTTTTGTTTCTTCATACGCTTTAATATCCACAAAAAGTTCATAGAATGTCTCAGATACCTTATTTTTTACAAAATATGCATTTTCATTGAGGTTATTTCTTTTTATAAACAGGCAAACTGATGCAAATTATATCTGTGGGGTGAGGTATGCATGCTGATTGAGGATTAGAATGGCTATTCAACTGTGAATCAGAATGCCAATCCAAGGGAGAGTAATTCATAGAGATCCACAATGTGTATTCAACAGTCATTAAGCCTCTGTTTCCCCACAATGCCTACCTTGTGAAAGAATTACCTTACAGACAATTCTAACACCTCAGTGGAAAACAAATTGAATAGAATTCTATACAAGGAAGATATGGAATAATTATCCAAACCAGCTGTACATTAGTAATCAAAGGATCCCTAATTGAAATCAAACAAATTTTCAATCCTCTATTTAGAGGAACTTCTCCCAAACTCAGAAGCATTTATTCCTAATTAAGAATATATATGAATGTCCTTTTAATACTAAGTCATGTAAAATATTTTTTCCTCATTCATATCTTCTTATCATGTTTCCATATTCCATATTGTAACAAAGGGTTTGTTTGTTTGTTTGTGAGGACATGTAGAAGGGAGAACAATTAGATCAGGAACACCAGTGAAAATGGAAGGGAGAACTGAGAAGAGGGCCAGGTTCATTGTTCTTAGGAGAGAAGATGGAGAGGAAGAATTGTGAAGACTTCAGAATAGTCTTCAGAGCAGAAATGTCAGGAAGACGTGAAGCTGAATCCTGGGAAAGTAGAAAGCATGACATAGAAACTCAAAACTACTCCATTTTGGCTGGGTTATGTATAAGTACCAAGGAACTTTGACAGGCTTTCAAGATTCTGCTTCAATACTCTAACAAGACTGTTAGCAACTCCTGTTTCCTGACCTTGTTTATCTCCAACTGCTGACGTTAATCTTGAAAGCTTCACTATTCTCTCATCAGAGAGGCATCAGATTTCACTTGTAAAACTGGAATATGGCAACAGATCCTCAGGACACCCTGCTGTCTGCAAAACAAGTGACTGATACATTATCACAGCAACAAAAGCAGGTAGATTCACACATAATGAGCCTACACAATATAATGATACAGCTACCACAGCATTTGGGATAAGGCTTACCTCAGCCAGAAGCAAACTATAGTCCTACATAGTGTGGTTCCATTCCCTTGAAAATTTACGGATGAAACTGAAAGGGAAGGAATGATGAGGATCAATTCTTGGCTTTACAATTCAGTGTGACTTGTTCATCATGGGTAGGCCAACAGAATTTCCTACAGATCTGACCAAAATTGTCTGTTGAAAGAAGGAACAGCCAGATGGGTGATTTCCCTCATTGATAGGAATGATTCGATCTTAGATAAACATCAGAATTTCAAGCAAAGATCTCCATTTGATAATTTGGCAGGAAAAGCAACTCAAAGAACTCATAGAATCATGGCCTGGAAGGAACCTTGGAGGTCTTCTAATCCAACTCCCTGGCAGGAGATCTTATCCTCACTATCCAGGACAAATGGTTGTCCAACCTTTTTTTTTTAAACTTCAAGTGATGGAATACCCCCAAATTCAGGAGGCGAGCTGTTACATTCATTAATTATTCTGTCAGCAAATTGATTTCAGGGTGTATCTCTCTTTAACAAACTTCCACCCATTGCTTCTTGTCCTATCCTCAGGTGCTTTGGAGAATAAATCAACCCCTTCTTGTTTGTGACAGCTCCTCACATAGTGGATATCATGTCATTCATAAACCTTTTCTTCATTAGGCTAGATATATCTTGTTCTCTTAATCGTTTAAAATATGATTTAGCCTCCAGACCCCTTACCATTTTAGTTGCTCATCTGTGCATTCTTTTTATGATCTTAAGAATCTGGAAATCCAAAACGAAAAGCTATGAACTTTAATGGGAGGTCCCATTCCATGAGTTACGGAGGACATGTGCTTAATTTTTCCATTAAAGAATTATACAAGACTCAGCCCTCCTCCCTGTCCTGCTTTATATGTACAAGACATTCTGGCAGCACTAAAGTGGCCACAGGTTTGGCAAATTTCAATCCCAAGGAAATAATGTGTTCCAGGTTTTGGATGCATTCCTTGAAACAAGTAAATTGAAAACAGGTAAACAAGTAAATTTTAAAAATAGTGGACTGATAAAAGGCAAGTATAAAAACCTTGACATATACAGTCACCTTCAAAATAGAAAAACACAAATGTGAAATGTAAAGATTGGCCAAAAAAAATTGAATACCTTCTTTCAAGATGACATGAATTGATTCTGTGTAGTTACTTCTCTATATATGGAATGATAGACAGACAGACAGACAGACAGACAGACAGACAGACAGAAATGGATGGATGGATGGATGGATGGATGGTTGGATGGATGGATGGATGGAAGATGGATGGAGCTATTTTTCTGCAGCAGACTAGAAAACAATAATGTGTTCTTTAAACTTATTCCAGGTGATATTACCCATCTGTTCCATGGATAGTTTTAATATCAACTAGGCAACCCATACCCCATTGGGTTTCAGACGTATTTCCTTACTGAGAAACAGAATGACCAAAGATAGCCAAAAAAGCAGTGGGAGCAAAACTGAGCAAAAGTAACTTCCAACTTCCTGTTGGCTTCCCCATTTAGTTTCCTTGAAAGAATCTGGCAGGGAGCATTGGAAATCTCTCTCTCTCCCTCCCTCCCTTCCCCTTTTCCTTCCTTTTGCTTTCCATTAAGCAGGCAAGTGGGTGCTGCTGGGTAGGGAAGGAAGTCAGGGTGTGCAAGACTGGCTAGGAAACTGTCACAGAACTTTGAAAATTAAGATTACAAGACCGCAGCACCAGTTAAGCAGTGCAGAGTCTGCCAATAACACTGAAGAAGCCACAACTTCTCCAAATTTCATTCTGGGAATTGTTGATCCCAGCTTTTGGACACATTCTGTAAGTTAGCCCATTTGAGATACTTTGTTCAAAAGTTGTTGCTCTATGATACACCAATTCACCCAGTTAAAGGTCATGATAACAAGAGTCAATGTTTTACATTTTAATCGAAAGCATTATAGTGATTTGAAAGGGAGTAATCCATCCAGATTCTTCTCTGAATCAGTTTCAGAGCCTCGTTTTTATCATGGCCACTAATGTCTGAACATCATATAATGATTAGACTACAGTACATTTATTGTTAGTATTATGAAACTAAAATAACATATTTAAGGCCATTAAAATGTATATCAAATTCTAGCGACTAGAAGTTTCGCTAAAATAGCGTTTTGTAAAGCTTAAATTTGTTCTCCAAGAACAAATTAAGATGTTTTAAAACAATCTAAACACTGGAGTTCTTCTCTTTTATCCTTGTATGATGCAGGTTATAAAATAATCAGCTTCTACTTTTCTTTTTAAGGCTCGATTCTATTGGTGAACGATGAATTTGGATTCTTAGCATCAGCACAATAGTAAAAAAAAAAAGTTTGAATGTATGTCTGAAGTATAACTGGGTTATATTTGACATTAAATAATAGCTTTTCCCCTAAACCTCAGCAAGAGCACTGATAAACTTTATAAGCATATGTGCCAACTCCTAAGTTAATATTACATATTCTAAATGATATTTTCACTTTCTTCTACAGTAATGAGATCTTCAGTAATCAGATCCAATCCTGGACACTAAAAACTAAAAGAAGCATTCAGACAAACAGTTCAAAATGACAACAGTGATTATGGGACTAGAATCTTAAACTCTACAAAGAGGTGTTTGAGCGAAATATGAAAAGAATCCTGAAGAACTCAATGTACAGTATCTTCAAATGTAATTAAACCTTAATTTAATATACCAATTGGGGAAGTAGAAGTTGTGTTGCTCCCTACTGTTTTGTCTATGTTATCCAGATCATGGTTGTCCCAAATGTGCTTTTTCAAGAGGCAATTGGATTTTCTGGTTTTTCTTTGAAGATGTTTCGCTTCTCATCCAAGAAGCTTCTTCAGAAGCAAAACGCCTTCAAAGAAAAACCAGAAAGTTCAGCTGCCGCTTGAAAAAGCACCTTTGGGTCCTACTGTTTATTAAATAGAGAAACACAATTTTGTGGTAATTCATGTCATTTGTGTGATTAAGTCTTTAACCAAGTAACCATAAACAGATCCATTGCCTATTGATCGAGGTCAGTAAATCTAGATTTGCTATCCCTGAAAGAGTGGCACAGAAAATAAGGCCAAGATATGTTCTTTGTCATGTCCAACTGGAAATTTAAAGTTGTAAGAAGGTTGATTCGGACTGAATGCTAGAAACAGCTTTTGAACAGTAGAAGTTGTTCAACAGTGGAACTAATTACCCAAAGAGGTGGTGACCTTTCCCTCACTGGATGTGTTTAAGTGAGGCAAGGCAACTATCTGTCCAGGGAAGCTTTAATTCTACTAAATCTATTCCTGTTCTGAGCTGGAGTTTAGAGCTGATGGCCTAAATGGGCCTTAGTGTGATTCTATCTGCTACAGTATATACCTCAATCTTAAATCTTAAAATTCAATTCCCAGGCTGAGCCATATTAATGAATGCAAAATAATTTGAGTTTTGTTTCACTGTCACTAGGTTTCCAGCATCTTAGCTAATCACAGTTTTGCATCCTCCCTAGGAAATGCGGTACAGGACTGTGCATGCACTTCATTCTTTTTAAAAGATTCCTCTGGAAATCAGTGCCCATGTAAGCTACCACTGTGGTCACTGTAGGTAAAGTAGTGAGCTACTCAGACGTTCCAGTATTTTAACTTGAAAAGGTCTGCCTGATTGCAGTCCTTTGACAAACTATGGGGGCAGGGAGGATGGAGAATTCAAGCTCTACAGTACAGAATAAGTGCTGGCTTTTTAGATTAACAAACAGATGCACAAAGCAATCAGGTATAGCCATAGGGGAAATCCTTATTGCCCCCTGGAAGACCTGCTTACTATAACAGATGGAATTTAAACATGGGCTTTTTAATAAGGATGCCACCATTTTGTCAGTGTCCCAAGGCAGATGGAAATAATAGGCAGCAGAAAACATGCCCACAAAATGCTAACACTATCTATTCTCCAGGCTGTCAAGGGGCCTACATTTCTAGAACAATTTATGTTATTGTACCTCATCTTTTACACATGTCTTTCCAATAATAACTGTTTTTCTCTTTCTTTTTAATTGTATAGCTACATGTAGTCAAATATATAGAGGAGAGTCAAAGACGTCCACTTTAAAAGAATAAAATACAGTACATAAAAGTAATAGATATATTTTTCCTGTATGCACAGAAAAATATGCCATATTGCTTAAATAATCATGAGGCCATATTCATGTAATATTTAAGAGGTGGAAAACCAGCTGTAATCATGTTAATGCTTTAAAAGAATTTTGTAAACAGCCATTTAATTAGCCAAACCAAGAAGGAGAATTCAGCTGAGCTTAAACTCAAACTTGATCAGCTGCTTATTGACAGTGTTTTCATGCATGAAGATTCTGGTGGAAGAAGCAACATGGGGATTACTTACTGCAGAAACAATCAAAGCAAATAATAGTTTTAGCTATTGAACTTTTAATCTGCTGAAAGTTTGTACAACTTGTATGGTGTATGACTTGTGAGGCAGATTGTTTTAATTGCTATTACTTTCAGAATTATATATGAAAGGACTGAACAGTTCTATCTTCTACAAAGAGGTGGGATGCACATACGTTAACAACCGGTTCACTGGTAATTTGAGTGTATTCGCACGCTGGCTTTGCTCGCGCATAAACCTTCTTTGCTTTCACGCGGCTTCAAACACACAGCAAATATTTTCATGCAGTCGCGGTGAGTAGAGCAGGCAAGGCACAGCAATTAGCTGGGCTTCGTGGGTGGGAAACAAAGCCAGAAAGTGAGATAAATAGGTCAAGGCTAGAGCCCTGGGCGGGGAGGGGGCAGGCATTGATTGAAACTATCGGTTCGTACTAACCAGTACGAACCGGCAGCAGCCCACCTCTGCTTGTACAATACCTGTTTCTCCGCTTCTCTTTCCCATAAAAAAATCAAATCTAGTCTCATTTGTTCATGTTTTAATATAGTAATAAATTAAACATAAAGGTGGAATTACATAATGCCATGATCGGGTATTTATCAGGCTTTCGCACACATGCAAATTCTGTTCTACCTTCATTAGCTACTCACTTATTTCAAGGATCAATTCAAGGTGGTAACTGTAGCTCTGAAATCATAATCAGTCTTAAAATAAATACCTAAAATAAATATTCAAGGAATTACTTCTCATGAATCGAATTATCTTTTTTTCTGAAAATATTTTCTCAAAAGTCTTGCTTTCTCAACATCAGCAGAACATTGATGAGAACAGGAAAGTTATGGTACTTAAATTAAGGAACAGCCTTCCCATGAAGCTTCATTAAGCATTCATTTTGCATTACTATTAGATTGCACAGATGGATTTGTTCTGGCAAGCAATTTTTATTTATCACCCAAATATATATTTTTGTGACATTTATCATATATGCACATACACAAATATATTTCTGAAAGCTCCCGTAATGTTTTAAATGTTTCATCATCCAATTATACATATTATTTATGAAGAATTTAATCCTGTTGCCCTACAACAATGAAATTAGACCATACTAGAAATGCTATCCAAAGGCAGGTCTTTCAAATCAAACTTTCTAACATGCTGACTCTCAAATTAAATGTAAAAACCTGACTAAATACAGATGTTATTGAAATCAGCCTTTTTCCATTGCCAGTGATCATAATTTATGAGGAAAAACTTCAAAACTGAAATCTGTACCTTTAAGACACAAACTAATGACTCTGCTACCAAACTGTTGTCAAAAATGATGGTTTGCATTCATCACTCCATCAGGTTTGTTCAGGGCTCCAAGACACTCTTCAGAGTTCAACACTGATCTCACTACTAGTGTGATTTTTGGGTGCCTATTTGCAGATACAGTGGAGTTATCAATTCAAACAGACACACAATCCAGGTCCAATGTCACTTCTCCTCATTATGTTAATAGTTAATACATGCAAATGAAAACACTCTAGCAATTTGATTTCTTTGAAGATAGTTTGCATATTGTCTTAGCCATAATGACTGTACACTTCCCTCAGCCTCGATTTATGCAAGGCTAGTTTAGTTCATTTTTATCAGCTCAAGTTCATTTTGGCTGCTGGTGGAATGTATGTGTGTGTGTGTGTTTTATACCTTTCACCTAATTGTCATTCAGGTACTATAAGCAGATTTTTCATGCTATTGGTGTTTTTCTTAATTAAGAAACAAATGAATTCTTCCTTGCAAAAAAACAGAGAGAGAGAGAGAGAAAGATGGAACAACAGAATAAGATGCCAGAGGCTGATGTTCCTCTTCTTAATTGGAGCTGTTCTATTGTTAGATGTCTGTTGTGAAAGGGCAGAAATGTCACGAGTTTACCACATACAGTATATAAATAACGGCTACAACCAGCAGTGTTAAACGTAGGAACAAAACATGAAATAATTTCTTTATGCGCACCATATTTTGTTCTCTTCCGTTGCTTTATGTATTTTGAAAGAGTCAGTGCTAGGTCCTCTGCTGAAAAAGCCATCCTTAGATGTGACAAGCCACATCTCCAACTGCCTTTTTAGGGAAAGGTTTTGGAAGAAATGGTTAGGAATCGGTTGCAGAAGATCTTCCAAGGAACTGATTATCTGAATCTTACTGTATTGTCAAGATTTCTCCAAATCTGAGGAGGGAGGGAGACCAAGCTAGGTAACTTTATCAGTGCATGAGGTTTGGGAGAAGTGAGATCTGAACCTATGAGCAAACCTTGTTTTGCAAGTAACTGATGCCTTATTGATGGTAAGTTATTTATTTGGCTGATGTGTTTGATTTGCATGTTAGTTGTTTTTTAGAGCCGAGGTGGCACAGTGGTTAGAATGTATTACTGCAGTACTGAAGTACAGTACTACAGTACTACATTACTGTACTGTAGTACAATGCTGCAGTATTGAAGGAGCCTGCAATGCAGCACTGCAGGCTACTTCAGCTGTTAGCTGCAGAATCTCCAGCAGCCTCAAGGTTGACTCAGCCTTCCATCTTTCCGAGGTGGGTAAAATGAGGACCCAGGTTGTTGGGTGCAATATGCTGATTCTGTAAACTGCTTAGAGAGGGCTGTAAAAGCACTGTGAAGCGGTATATAAGTGCTATTGCTATTCTAGTGTGATCACCAATCTTGTTGCAATGGCTCATCAGATGAGGTTTATTTTTATTTTCCCTGATTGTTGAACTGTAATTGATTTTTGGTTATTACATTTTTAAGGATATAACTCTTGTTTATCTAGGCGTTGATTGATTATTGTGTGTTGAAACAGAGAAATGTTGCAATGTAACATTACAACCCTGAGCTATACATGTTCATCACCCACATATCTGTCATTTTCATTTCATGACCCAGTGTGTCTGAGACTGTGTGTCTGACACTTTCAGAGGTAAACAGCTTAATACCAGATCTGGTGGTTACCAAGACAGGAAACAGATGATAACTGACCCTTTTTGCCCAAAAGAGATTTTTTTCTAGCAGACTGCATTACATTGGTAGGAGCAGGACATATAAAAATCTGAACAATGATTTCATTATACATAGAACTCACGTGTGATACACAACAATCATTGAAAACGTTTCATAATGTGTTATAGCTTTTCTATAATAAATTTTGCTCATCAGAAATTCTGAGCTCTTTTAGGCTTATTTATCTGTTAGGAGAAGCCTGACAAGATCAGAAATTGTACGGGTCACTTATACCAGATCTGGTGGTTACCAAGGCCAAGGTACCTACAATAAGAGTTAGATAGCAATGGCACTTATATACCGCTTCACAGTGCTTTACAACAAGAGGTGGGTTCTGAAACTTCTTACTGCCGGTTCACTCATGGGCGCGCATGCACAGTGCCTAAAAAGACGTTTGCTCAGGGGCGCGCATGCGAAGTGTTTAAAAAAAGCAAAATGGCGGTGCCTATAGCGGCACTGAAAGAACCGGCTCAGGGGCATGGCAGGCCTGGGTCACTAACGGTTCTACCAAACTGGGCCGCCAAGTTACTAACGGTTCGTTTGAACCGGACCGAACCATTAGGAACCCACATCTGTTTACAGCCCTCTCTAAGCAGTTTACAGAGTCAGCGTATTTCTCCCAACAAGCTGGGTCCTCAATTTACCAACCTCAGAACAATGGAAGTCAACCTTGAGCCTGGTGAGATTCGAACTGCTGGCAATCGGCAGTCAGCAGAAGTAGCCTGCAGTCCTGCATTCTAACTACTGTACCACCACGGCTCATAGATAGGAGGAAAGTACAACCCTTCTGGACTCTCAGTGGTCTTTAACATCATAAAGCTTCTAAACTGATTCTGAGGGTTAGGAATCAGAAACACTTTTTTAAAGTACTTCTACTTCCTCCTAAATGTGGAAGGCGATGTTTCAATAACTGGTAATGCAGGAAACCTGAGATACTCCCTACTACAATATATATATGTCAAATCAGATGCAGATACTTCTACATATGTTGGTAATATCTACCTCTATAGTACATCTTTAGCCCAGATCAAACAGAAGATGCCAGGAGAGTCTTTGCCAAATTTCAACTGATATATTGGATCATTCCTGGACCCAAATGGTCCAGTTACAATTATTCAAACTCCTCATTAATTCACAGTTAGATTTTTTAAATACATTTTATTTGGAATTGCATTTGAAAATTGTTTAGAAACTTCAATTGGTATGTAATCTACAGGCTATCTGCTAACAGGTAAATGTTAATTCAGTAAAATGTAGGCAAACTAATGAGTTTCAGGATATAATTGAAAATGCTGATTGTTATTTAAAATTCATGAATTGGGTTATGTTTACAACCAGAATACTATGTTCCAAGTAAATTTTGCTAGTTTTACATGGAGCCATAAAGATGTATTCCCAACTTCCTAGGAAACAGAAAGATTACTTTATTTATAACTTGCCCCTTAATGGAAAGATGTATCCTCCTTAATATTTTGAACAAAATTGAATACCATTAATTTTTACCAGTTTCCGTCTTAACGGGAGGAGGGGTGATGGTAAGCTATCAGATCTGTTTATAATTACTTTTGTGCCTTCATGATTTTAGATTTACTTTATACATGTAAGGTACAGAAATTGTGTCATTCAGTCAGTCAGTCAGTCAGTCAATCAATCAATCAATGGAACTAATTTATAAGAAAACATCAATCAATCAATCAATTAATAGAACTAATTTATAAGAAAACATCAATCAATCAATCATTCAATCAATCAATGGAACTAATATATAAGAAAACATCATGATTTTGTCCATATCCATGGTGTTCATATAAGCATGCAACTAGAAAACTATTCTGATTTCTTAATATTATTTTTTGGTAAACAAGTAATGATTTTAATTACCTAAATTAACAATAAGGTTAATGCTGTTAACACTTTATGTACCATGTCATTCACACTATGAGGTCCATACACTTTACAATAAACTCATTTTAGCAATAAAATAAAGCACAGAGCTATTTTTAAAGGCTAACTTCACTTAGTAGACTATACCTTGGTTTTGGATGTTATCACACACTGTTTTCCTTTGTCCTACTCCATAGCATTACTGTGACTGCCACTGGCCACAGTAGATAAATACAGAGCAAAATGCCATTAATCTACTGGATGAACTACACAAGCTATTACTGAGGAAAAAAATAGGATTGAACATAGAGAGATTCTATTTAAAAGCTAAACAACTTTTTTATTATTATATAACACTTATTTTTGTCTGATGTTAACATTATAATACCTGTTTAGTTCTGTCTTAGTATGCAACTAAACTCAAATGACATAACTAAAAGAGAACTCAGTTGGAGATCAACTGCTTCCCAATACAAGATATCCACTATTACAGCATTCATTATCTGTTTAATAAAGCAAAAATCACCAAGAATAACAGAATTACAGAATAGCAGAGTTAGAAGGGACCTTGGAGATCTTCTAGTTCAACCCCCTGCTAAGGCAAGAAACAGATATACCATTTCAGATAAATGGCTATCCAATCTCTTCTTAAAAATATATGCAAGTCTTGGCGTCTTCGGGTCTTTTCCCATGTAAGATTGAGAGTATCTTGGTGACGTTTCGACGAATCTCACTTGTCATCTTCAGGCTGGTGCTTTCGGCTTCGTGCTCGTGCGAGCAAAGCGTGATCGGAGCTGCTGTCTCCCTATAAATACTGGGTAGGCATGGGATATTTATAGAGAGACAGCAGCTCCGATCACGCTTTG
>JANHFT010006066.1:0-21967 GCA_032467955.1 Pseudoxenodon macrops | reverse complement strand
GCTCCGATCACGCTTTGCTCGCACGGGCACGAAGCCGAAGGCACCAGCCTGAAGATGACGAGTGAGACCTCATCGAAATGTCGCCAAGATACTCTCAATCTTACACGGGAAAAGACCCGAAGATGCCAAGACTTGCATACCTATACCCCTGAAAACCTATGAAAACACACACACACACAAACACACATATATATGTACAATATATTCTATTGCAATAAAAATAAATTATTTTCTACACAAAGATTTTCTATTTTCTACAAAAATGTATGTCTGTGTACATACATACACATTCATGCTCCTTTAGATGAAAAACATTTTTAAAAGTGTAAATAAAAGGATAAATGCATTCCAATATATGCATTAACCTGGAAAATGAGAAAGTGATTCTCTTCCAAATTCAGATCATATGATATTCTTCAGTATGCCTGGAATACCCATTTCCAAGTGCTTTAGTAGAGATAATGCTTTGACTACTTATTAGCAGGCCTGTCTATTTCACATTCTAACAAAAATTTGTTGTACAAACTAGGAACCTATACAGAATAAATTCATGTCCAAAGGCTGCTTATTTATGGTATATCTTAAAGAAAATATATTAGTTCAATGTTATTAACACAGAAATATTATATACTTATTCTAAGGGGTATTATTTTAAATTCCCCTCATTATTTTTTCTGATACACTGGCCTGAGACTGTCTTCAAACATGAATTATAAATCAATGTTTTAAAACATATGCCTCATCAAATTCTCATCAACCCCATTTTGTTATGGTTTTTACAGAACCCTCTTATTCTCAAACCCACTGTAAATTGAAAAGACACATGTAACTAAAAGTTCTGCAGATTGCTTCCCTATTTATTTTCTACTTACTTATTTTCACTTCCCTTTATTTATTTTCTCTGTCATTAATGTATGCAGCATTTTAAAGGTAAGCACTTGACAATTTTCATCTCATACAGTACCACTGCAATGGAGGTAACTCCCGTTACTTGTCCCAGCTTCTGCCAACCTAGCAGTTCGAAAGCATGTAAAAGTACAAGTAGAAAAATAGGGACCACTTTTGGTGGGAAGTTAGCAGCGTTCCGTGCGCCTTCAGTGTTTAGTCATGCTGGCCACATGACCATGGAGATGTCTTCGGACAGCGCTGGCTCTTCAGCTTTGAAACGGAGATGAGCACCGTCCCCTAGAGTAGGGAACAACTAGCATATATGTGCCAGGGGAACCTTTACCTTTACTGTAGCACCATACATACTGGAAACTCTTATGTAAAAATATTATCAATACAAACTTATAGAAAAAGTTAGTCTTCAGTATTTAAAGCCCTTACTTTAATGAATAATTCTTGTTATATTTAAGAGGTATTACACAATCAGAACTGCCAACTAATGACTCAATGGCAATATTCCCATTAATTTTAATGGATCTGGACAGCACCCAGTAGTAATTAGCCACTAACGTGACAGAAGGAAGAAAACAATTATATGAAAGCGAAATGGGGAGCTGTCATTTAAGGACTGTAGTGTGTGGAAGGGGGAGTATAATCCATAACTCTGAAAGTTTACACATATATCACATGAAAATACACTACACTGCTCAATTATACTGACTGCCAGTTTTTGGAAAAAGAAAGGTTATATCTATAACCCTTCTCCTTACTGACACTGAAATGGGAAATGCAGCTTCCTGTTTAAGAAGAATGCAACAGTCAGTATCAAGCTGCAAATACCAAAATTCAGGGTACGTTTTCTCGGATGTTATTTGAAGAGACCTGATGGAGATGTGAGAAAAATAATTTTCCCTCAGTTTCTTTCCTGTAAATCTGAGTCTGTTTGTTTGCATCTGCATTTCCTTTCTGTCATGCACTCATATTTAGTGTATTCAAATATACTGCTTAAATTTAATTTCTAACATGACACTATCTAACACTTTCCCAAATATTATCTACCTTTAAAATAACAAATAATGTTAGCAGAAATTAAAAGTAACATTTCCCATTAACTTCCTCCCTTATTAATTCTGTAGACATCCATGTAGTTGCCATCAGTTAACACTAGCATAAAGTATCAAGAGAATGGAATCCAATATATCAGTTTTTCTGTAATTAATTACACATAGCTGTAATTACTGTTTGCCAATGGAACCATACTGTGGTAGCCTACCCATGATAAAAACAAACCTGATTTAGTTTTGCAACCACTGGATTTTCTCTGTTGCACTTTCTGTTTCACAACTCTCCTCCCAAGTCAGTCTCTGACCTCCTCCCTGGTGTCTCTGCCAAATTCTTGGCACTGAAAGTGAGGGGGAAGAGACCATACCATAAGCGTGTTGATAATGAGGAGACAGAAATAACAAACCAGCTGGATTGCCCTAATAAAGTATGTCTGGGATTTAGAGACACAACAACTCACTGCTCATGAATCTGTACTTTGCTTTTAACCCTCTGGATTCCCTTTTCAACCTCTTCTATGATCTCTGCAAACCCCGATTAAATACTGTATTTATTGACTTAGGCATTTAAAAATAGCATTCTCTACTGAATGCCATGCAAACCCAGGCAAAATGAACTAGTGATCAGAAAACAAGCAAACAATGCATACATAGAACAATTGAACATGAATAGTCTTGTTAATGGGTTACAGCAAAAAATCAGCATTTTGGCATCTTAAAAGTCAGTCGTTTTTCTAAGGCACAGATTTTTGCTGACAAAACTCCACTTTCTTCCAATCCTCTCATTATATAACCATCCAAAGTGTAATAATAATAATTCTAGTCTAGAAAGGCCTTTACATGTAAGAAAAACTCCCATATATCTACCATATTATTTCCACTGACCAGTGGCAGGACAAGGAAAGAGACGAAATTCTCTTTTCCCTAAAGCCTTGTGTGACCATCAAAATTTATCTGCCAATGGCATGGTAAACTTTGAAGCAACATGGAAAATGTTAAGGTTGTAGAGAAAGGAACCCACCAGTTCAAGAGTGCTTAGTCCAGACATACTTAAGGATTGATATTGCTGATGGGAACAAACACTGAACACCAGTCTTAGACTGAGTTCATATATCAAGATAAACAATTTTCACTTTTGATAATCCTGAACCGAAATATCAACAATGCACAAGCATTTTTCTTTTCTTTTATTCTGCTTGAAGACTCTTAGGCCTCATTAAGATCAATTAAATTAAGCTTTTGTTTCTTTAAATTAACATGTTACAAATAGTTAGAAATTGATAGAGACAGGAAAAATGAATTCTGGTTAATGTAAATGCAAAGGGTATCCTGTTAACGTTCTTGATTCATTCAAGGAACTTAGGAGTCAGTGTGCCATTATAATAGGTCACTAGCTTACCTAATCACACACAGACAATTTCATCCATGAACTTCTGTTCTACTGTAGAATGTGATCCTGATTAGGCAAAATACTGGAGAAAATATCTATGAAAATAATAAGATACATTTAATATATCTACTATAGGTCACAACGGAGCAAAAGGGAGCAGAAAAAAATGATTTCATTGCTTTATCTAAACGTTAAAAGAGAACTAGGTCTCTTTATGATGGTTTCTCACAACACTCTGATCATCTAATGGAGCTGCTGGAAGTATTAACCATTGGAAGAGCATATGAAATAGACATGAAATGGATGTATACTCAACCTGTTATTTGAATCACTTCAAATGAATGAAATCACTTAACACAAAGTACACGACATGCATTTTGACCAAAACTATGTTATGTGTTAACTGCTTGTTCTAAGTTGCACATAACTCACTATTGTAATAAACACATTAATTTTTGAAAATACTTTTACAAGTATTATCTTCTATAAGTATTGTACATCTAGTATTAGATTTCCCCCCCCCCAGAATAAATATACTTGCTTGAGAGGGTTTATTCCTTGAAGCCATAAGCAATGATTTCTGAGAAGATGGAATGATCCTTATTCTAAATAGAAATTATTCTCAAACTGCCCTTGGGAAAAGCACCTGATAATTATTTTTGCTCATCTTAGTGTCTAAGTCCCACTTACTCACTGGAAATGCCTAAGTACTGATATGAAGAAACTCTCCAAAAACAAGAAGACAGATATCTGATCCTTTCCCTTTGTTCCTTCTATCCTCAGAATAAAAATCATCCGATGACCTATATAGATTTTTTCTGTTACAAAATCTTGATATTTTTCCCCCCAGCTCAATCTGTTCTTGGACACTGCCTGCAAGAGTCCATGCAGTCTTCTTGCCAAGAAATGGTTTATCATTTCCTCTTTCCTAAGATTGAGAGAAAGTGACTGTTCAAGTTCACCCAGCTGGATTTATGCCTAAAATGGGACTAGATCTCATTGTCTCCTGATTTCTAGCCTGGTCTCTAGACGCTTCCCCAAATTATTTCTAAAAAATCTTGTACCTGGGGTAACTGAAGTTTGAGGATGTATGAGTACTCCTTCCTAATTATTTACCTGTCTTCTCATTCGGTTTCACTACATAGCTCACCATTAAAGATAAACTAATCCCAAAACCAAATTGGTTAGCTGTTAAGATATCAGGCTAAACTGGGAGACTGAGTTCTAGAATTCTTTTTAGCACAAGCCCTATTGAATACCTTTGGGCCAGTTACTCTCTCTCTCAACCCTAAGAAGAAAACTACAGCAAACCACTTCAGAAACTATTTCCAAGAGATTGCATGGATTTATCCAGGCCAGATGTCAAGGTTGAGTCAAAGGTACAAAAATAATAATCTTAAAGCAATCAATTGAACACCTATTAAACTAACCGCCATTCCTATCTCCTGAGCTGAACATCACAGTGATGTGGACTAATTTAATCCCAAGGTATATTCCTGGAGAAAAAGTTCTGATAACCAGAAATATTCATTCTCTCTTATAGCAAAATAAAATGGGATTCCTTGGGGGGGAAATCTGCACAGCTACTTAATAGGTCAGTTTGGGCTATGAGAGTTTTCTAGTGTCTATTTGAGAAGAATGTATGTTTGATCATAGAATCTCTCAAAACAGTTCTACTAGAAGCCATATTCTCTGGAGCTTAGTGCTATTTACTGCTTCTAAATAGCAATAAGCTAAGGGACAATACTGGAAAGCATCTTGTAAGAATGAGGGATTAAAAAAAGGGGGGAAATTGCTATACCAACAGCAGTCCTTGATTGTGAAGGTTTAAAGAAATTAAATCCTATCTTGTCTGGTCAATCCTATGTGAATTTAGTGTATGTGGTGTGATATAAAAGCACCAATAGGTACGTAAGAAACTTCTACCTACCCCAGTACTGTATGTAGGTATTAACTTACTTAGTTAGGAAGTAAACTATTTAATTGAATACACACATTCCCAAGGTATATATTTCATATCAAAGTCAGGGAGTTCTGAGTTAACTCAATGCACATTGAAGTGGACATTGGACAATTCTAAAGATAATTATATCTTTAATTAACCATTACTGTCCATTTTATAATGTTATTTCCACCAAGTCCTGAAACAAGAAATATGATTGCTATTGGCACGTAAATTGTGTAAACCTAGCACAGAAAACTCTACTGGCAGGCAGGCAGGATCAAATTACATTTCTGATTGTGCATATTGCAAGCTTACAAAGGAACACTCTGTTAACGAGGGAAAAACAAGAAAGAGCACTTTAAACGCAAAGATGGTTATTCAAAACATTTCTAACCACACTTAAGTACATCATTAACACTTCTTGCCCCTCTAGGCAAATAGCATCACGGTTGGGGACCACAACACAAACAGCAATGGCACCTTTAGCCTATTCCGTGTTTGAACTGGAGCTTCAAAGAACGAACACTATAGAAATCAGAAGGGATGGGAGAATATTATGCTTCTATGCGTAACCACCGAGACTATTTTGTACATTTCCCCTGTGCCCCATTTGTATAATATGACCTTTTGGAACCAAGAAGATGCTTGGAATTTTGAGAGTATTTTATGGTTATTTCATGAAATGGTTGCCATGATGAGTACAGACATTAATAAAATGCCTATTTACTACAAAGAACTGCATTGCAGTTCATCACCCGTATGCACGCGCACACACATACATCACAGCAGCATAGGAACAAGTGCTAAGAATCAAATCCAGAGAAGCAGGACCTGACTAGACAGAACCCAAGATGCAAACTGCACAGAGGCCTCAGAGACAGTCCAACATATAGCAACAGGAAAAGGCATACATCAAACAGCACAACCAAGTAGCTGGCATTGTATAGAAACATCAACTGAATTCAAAGTGGGCTGGACTTAGATCTCTTGGGGGCGAAGGGACTTGAGACTGATGACATGTTGGACACCCCTCCCTCGGGCTCAGTCTGGTCATCTACTATACATCTTTACACCCTTAGAATGATCTAGGATAAAACCATTCCTTCACGATGCACAATAGGTTTTTTTAATAGCATTTTGTATATTTTAATGCATCTTGCTATTTTCTGTTTATACTATTATATTATGCTAACCGGGCATCATATTTTGCATGAAACTATTTGGCTTTCAATTACTTTCATCTTACTTTAATTTTTATTATGACTAATCATTTTTATTGGCGGCACATCACACAAATACAGCAATAAAAAAGAATGTCTATGGATATTCTCAATCATCCAGGTCATGGTTGTCCCAAAGATGCTTTTCCAAAAGGCAACTGGACTTTCTTGGGTTTTTTTTTTCCTTGAAAACATTTAGTTTCTCATCCTAGAACTTTGGAAAAGCACCTTTGGCACAATAAAAAAGGATGTTACTTCCAGAATATATAGTACTGCCAATGGGATAAATGAAAAAAGAGATAAGGTAGGGTGAAAGGTGGAGGGGTAACAAGGATACCGGTACAATGAGCCAGACAAAATTGGCATGCTATTGATTTTGGAAGTTGCTAAGGGCCTTGAGATACTGAGCCATCGAGAGTACACTGTATAGAATTTGTAAATATGTTCCTATATTTCCTAGCATACAATATATAAATGATGCTCAGAATTTGAAGCTACATTGTCTTCATGTAATACATTATTTGACTTAGCTATGATTCCTCCTATATTTCCAGTAGCCTGTGCAATTTGGAGTTGGTAATATAGACAGAATGAATGCCTCATGATTTGCTGATATTTGTTAAGTTGCTATGACTAAATGGTACTTACTTTGTGATAACTGTGACATGTACAGGCTACAGAAATTTTTTGTCTTATTTTGTTTGATAGCATATTTTTCAGGACAAGCATTTACAAATGTTCTTCCCCCTGTGGAGCTGAAATTCATCTTTGGCTTCCTAAACCATGTCTTACGATGAGCTATGGGAAAGTCCTGCTGTCAATGTGTCTTTAGCTCTGTTTCTTACATAACTTGACACTTGTTTTCTTCTCCAGGAGTAGTCTTCAGCACATTTTCCTAGGAATATTTTGTGCAGGTTGCAATCTATGAGGATTTTGCTCTACCTATTTTATTCTTTTTCTACATTCATTCATTCATTTTGTATGGCTGTCCATCTCAACAGCGTGTTACGTTTTCAGAATAATGATTGAGAACAGTAGTCAGCCATCTGCTTGGAGTGCTGCCTTAGTACTGAAATTAGTGAGGCCATTCATGACAATGTCATTGAAAATGAACCAATGAAGTGCTATGTCATAGACTAGCAAGTTATGCATTGATAAAGGTTGGAGATGTGTCCTTCTCTTTTGACTTCTTGTTCCCATGTGACATATCTAATTGATGGATATTAGTTATATTTCGAAGAACACTAGAAACATGCCTATAATTTTTCATTACTGCATGATCTGGTAATGTTATTTCTCTTCCCCTCTTAGACTGAAAACATTAGCTAAGGCAGGTCTTCTGTTTTCATCAGAATCTTTATAGCTTTGTCATAATATGATTCTAGGACTGCTTCACAATCCCTTCCCCAAAAATTGAAATGTGATTCATTGGGTAAACAGCACATATTTTTCCTAACTCCAAATTTCATTGACAACTGAGAAGCTGAAAGAAGGCATCATCATTTGCTCTATTATATTTTTGATCCTTGTGCCAATCCTATCACATCTTCATGTCTACCTCTTTAAAAAGTTAATTTATTGGAAATCAATAGGCTTCACTTATACTCATGTTTTATTTCCCTCCTACCGGCAAAAAGTTTTTTAAGGCTTTAAAAAATGTAAATGTACTTTGATGCATTTCATGTACACTATTTTCCCCTACTATTGGTTTTAATAACAATATATATTCTAAACCAATATCAGACAAGATAATACTGGAAATAATTTAAAGATATAACTTTCCTAATAAACTGGAAATAACAATATTGCAATAATACATTCACTTTTCAGGCTATTTTAAAAAAAGAAAAATCTATCTGGATTTTTTTTTTAAATGACAAGATTTTAAATATCATCAGATTTTAAAACATTTAATGTCTATGAAATATAAGGTTTCTGGAACAGCAACCAGCTCAGAATATAAAATGAACATCAGCCAACAAGGACAGATAAAATTTCTTTTTGAAAAACCGGGTCTAAATTAGTCTAATACTGAAATATGAACAAACAAAAATCCATACCTTTAGTGGGCAAAACAGGTGTTGGAACTGCAGGATTATCTCTGAAGAAAGTCATATGCATTTATTTATGATATCAAGATAAGATTTTCTAATCTTCAATGAAATACATACATATTTTAGGAAAAAAACAAACTTCTTGTCAGAGGTTCGTTAGTTGAACATTACTGATTATATATATTATATATATTTATATAATTATTGTCGTGTGTGTGTGTGTGTGTGTGTGCGTGCGTGCGTGCGCGCGCATACATATGACAAGTCCCTGGGTTAAGAACCCTCCAGTTTAAACCTTGTTAAGAACAGAGCCTATAACAACAAAATTCAACTTAAATACACAATGATTCAAGTTAAATATACAACTGTTCAAGTTCATTAAACAATACTATTTACACCGTATTATACAATAATGCTGTTCCAGCTTACATACAAATTAACTTAAGGACAGATCTTGGAAATGAAACTTGTTCTTAAACTGATAAAATAAGTGGAGTTCTGCAAGGTTGATATGCACGACTTACATTTAATAATGTGAAACAATTGCCCCCAGAAATTAAAGCATTATCATCAAATCTATTTCTGAACTTATGTTCTAGAGTACCAGTGATTCCCACTTCCCATGAAAATCTTTTATTAATAGCATTTTTTCCATTCTGTTTCTTTTTAATTTATTCTGGTATTATAATCTAGCACTAAGTGAATAACTGATGTTATCTAAACTTATGGTAAGTATCAGGCTACAACATGATGCCAATATACCTAAAGCAATCCATCCAGAAACCCTCACCAGACTGCTTGCTCAATTGTCCACTGCTTTGTTTGGAAATGCCCCCTAACCTGAAACAAGACAAAAGCAAGCTGGATTGGTAGACATCATCCTGGAAGGATTGACAGGCTAAGAAATAATCGTATCACTTGGCCTTCTGATACATTGACATTTTATTATTAGTTACTGTAATGGCTGTAATATTCCTAACATTTCAAATACACGCATCAGCTCATAAAAGCTAGATATCTGATATCAACATTTATTGAGTTGTAAGTGCATTAAATGTGAAAGGATGGTGTATATTTTAATACAACTGCTGCCATAGAATTAAATGTGGATATTTTAAATGTAGAAAAGTTTTGTATCCATTGAGACTGGATAGGAGACTCAAAACAGTTTATTTTTTTAAAAAACTGCCTTTTATGAGTTACAATACTTAAAACTTTCAATTTAATTTTTTAAAACCTTTTTTTTTAATTCCAAAGTGAAAAAAGCTGTAGTAGTTAATTATAGAGCAAAAGAGATTAGAAAGTATTCTGGCAGCCTCAAGGATACAGCTACATTTTTAAAAAATAAATGCATATATAATTTGTGACCCTAACAATTTTTTGTGGAAAATTTAATTTTCTAGACAAAACATTGTTATTTTTTCACATTAAAATGTGGTGATAATATATTAATGTTAGCCAAATATAAGAAAGAAACCTGAAATTTTAATTATTTGCCACAAGGTCCTTCTTAGTGGACTTAACAAAAAATTAACTGTGAATAAATTTGCTTAAGAACGCACCACAAAAAAAAGTTTCAATATGCCGATGCAAAATTAAACCAATAGTATATAAAACACTTTTATTAAAGAGAAATAGTTGGGAGCCATATTTAATATAGTTTTTTTTCTCCTTTTTTGATCTTATAACTTCTAGAAACAATCAAGCAATGGTTACAACTGGAAAAGCAACATTTTCCAAACAAAACAAGAATTGTATACAGATACTGTACATGAGGTAAATGTAATTTTAAATATGCTTTTCATACCTAAGTTCAATGTTCCTTTTTCTTTACCAGCAATATTTTCTGAGGTAACAGTCAAAGAATAATAAAGAGAATTTTAGGACCATTTCCATTAAAATATCCTCAAGTCGCATTAGAATGAAATTCTCTACACTGCAGGACTAATCATAAAATTACACAGTCTAGTTGATTTAAGTAACTGATTATTACTTTCCATTTATATATTTGTAACATAGCTGGTCTTGATCATTTTGACTAAATTAATTTCTTTCTTTCTTTGATTAATTAGTCCTTATTTTCTTCTGGGTATAATTAGCTGGATCTCAATTACTTAATAAAAGGTAGAACACTCCAAAGCAAATCAAGTAAGACATCAAACTACTTGGCTACATATTTTTTATAAGTTCAGCAAAGAGGAGATGAGAAAATGTACTGAATGGGTAATTATAAAAGAATCATATACAATTATTACACAAGCACTAATTGTAAGGGGAGCACTTTAAAAATTACTTTAGCCTGTAATCCCATACACCTGGGAATAAATCTCATGAGACATTTCAGCAGAGTTACATAAAAATTGCACTGTTTGTGAATTGTAAACTGAAGTGTATAATGTGTTAAATAAAAATGCAACCTTTGTCACATATTATTAACTTTCCAAAAATGTGTGAATTGCTCCTGGCAATTTTAGTGTTATAATAAAAGTATAACCAAGTTTTACAAAGATAGACATGGAAATGCTAAATTGATTATTCACACTATTAGTAATAATGAACCAACATCTTTCTTGGTTTAAAAAAAACCTTTATTTAAAAAAAGATATATTACTTAAAGCTCTCTTGTATTCTGAACTTACAGATAATGATTTTTAAATTTTAATGATGTCAAGGCACATATTAGAAAAGAAAAGTAATTTATAAGTATACTTTTCCTAGATTCTTATGTGAAAACAGTGTTCCTTGTAATTTACACACTGTGAAGTACGTACAGAAAATCATATTTTAAATGGCCACATTTCACCTGTATGGCTTACAATTATTAGCAACAAACAAAATATCTACAGCTGTTTCTGATTATATACAGCTACACAGATCCTTTAAAAAAATCAACTATTGATATTAAACTAACAGATTAGAAGAAATAAAACTGTTCTTTAGAGATTTGACCCCTGAATCTCAGAGTAAAGAAATACATCATAATGTATTTCCAACAAACACAAAACTGTCCAAAATCTAAATTCAAATTCAAGCTGTTCTGCATTCCAATTCTAAAGCAGTTGTGCCAAAAAAAATGTGGTTTGATTTGAAAGCCTTGTTTGATGAACAGCATAATCTTTCAGTTGTCTATTTGCTGTCCCTGAATATTAAATGTCCATGTGTTCGAAAGAAAACTGTCAACTTAAATGTAATCTCTCTTAATGTTATTATAGTAAGTGGTCCCTCTGAGATAATATCCATTTAAGTACTTACTGTATATTTGTAACATTAATGGGCAAATATTATTTGCATGAAATAATTTTCTCCTATATAACTGCTTAGCTGTTCACCAATGACTCTGTCCAATGCTGTGTCCCTCCCTAAAACATTTCTCTTCTGGCATACCACATTTGAACTTATCTTGAATCTTCATAAATACTGATATCACAATCTCTCATTTGTCTTAATTTTAGAATGGATATTAATTTTAGGTTTGTAACACATTTAACTGAACATGAAAGTTAAGACATAAGCTAAAAAATATGCAACCCAGTGCCCCACCTTGTGGGAATCCAGTATTTTCTGACTAACACAGAAATGTCCTGTATGTCCTTCAGACTTACCTAACAGACCCCTTCATCTATCGCAAAAGCCAAATCATCTGATCCCAAACTAACTGTCAACTGCTTGCAATGGTGAGGAAGCCAGACATCAATCAATCAGTTTTTATCAGAGGTGCTCTTCGTTTTAGCTGTTGTGCTCATCTTATCATCTGACCCAGTTGTAGGCCTGGCTTCAGAAGCTTAAAAGAACTTGATAGCAAAATATTCATTTGTTTGTCTGTGATGCCCACTATTAAAGGACTTAAGACATTGTACTTTATAAACTCTCTCTCTCTTTTAAATGATACTAAATTAGCCTAAACTACACTAAATTATAAATAAAGCATTCAAATTTGATTTGAACTCTCATGACTACTTTTCAAGTCACAATTCAAAGGGAGCCTCTAATTCATTATGTATGGTGATCTACGCGTTGTCCATATAAAATAGAGAAACAGGATTTAAAGGTTGGTGAGTATATTTAAAATCAGAGTTATGTAACACATTCTCATTATTAATTCTTGTTCATGTATATATTATATATGGAATGGAACAAATTGTTAACATGAGAGTTTCATTCTTGATTCAACTATAATCAGCAGCATAAAACTATAAATGTAATGAATAAGTCACATTGACTTCCTTATATTTCCGAAAATGGATATAGGAATGTACCTTAATGTTTTCTCTTTATGAAGCAGGAAGTTATATTTCTAGTTTAAAATCAATTACGGCACAATCACATACTATGCATAGGAACTGTGGGACAATGGAGCAGACTATTAAGGATTCATAGGACTTAACTGTCAAGTTATAATTCAATTCTTCTCCATTACCCTTACATTTGAATAATCATGTGTACAGGTATTTTATTAAGGATTTTATTTTAAATAATCATAATTACTGTACTGTTTTTAATTTGAAGTACCTGAATATTTTTCTACCTATGATAAAGGCAAAAAAAAATATGAAGAAAATGATAATGTACTGCTTACAACGTAAATAGCTTCACACGTAAAAATCTTTCCAACCTTATGGATCCATTATTTCTTTTAGGGTGCACATTCTGTAAAAAAAAATATTTTTAAACTTTCCAGAATTAAATCCTTTAATTGAGTTAATGGTTCTAAGACAGTTTTTAAAAAGTATTGCAGACATTATATGTAATAGCAGTACAGTAACAAGAGATAGCCACACTGAAGCAAAATATAACAATGGAAACAATTTGTACATGATAATGATACTTCAAAAACTATTATTTATAAATACCCCTTTTATGTGTTTTAGAAATAGAATTACTTGTCAAAAGTAGTATGTACATTGAATTTATGTATGCATCTTCATTATAATTAATCTATTTTTGTAAACAAAAAACATAAGAAAAGCAAGCAATACTAATAATATCAGATATATAAAAGTCACTAAACAATGTATTTCAAAAAGAGTGAATGCGACATTCAGAACACAAAACTTTAGTTAGGAAGAAAAAATATGACAAATTATTTTAAAATAGTTGCAGAGGGAAGCTATAAAAATAAAAAATAATAAGGAATTCAGTTCAATAGAATATTTGCATCATCTTTTTTCTTTCTTCTACATAAAATGCAAATACCAACTCAGAAAAACCAATGTCATAGCCTCTAAAACTCAGAATACCATTCTTATCAATGAATTTACTCCAAATATCAACAATAGTTTTTAAAAGTCCATGTTGCTTACTACCTAACACTTGCGCAATTCTGAATATCTTACAACCAATCAATGGATACAAAGATTTTAAAAAATCCAGTACTTTGACTGCAGTAATCAATTAATAAGCCCAGTCTTTGTTGTACCCCCTACTTCTAAGTATCTTCAGTCCAACATGTTTTTTCTCCTTAGTGGATTCCATTATGCCAAGTCTGAACAATGAAAACCATATGGTATGCCAGCAACCCCCAATTGTTACAGCACAACTTTTTCCCAATGGTTTCCAAAGTTTCTATTTAAGCATTTTTCCAAAGTCAATTATCATTACAATTCTATTTTTCTGATCCACAGAAAAACATATTATCTCATGAAATATTCTGTATACTGCAAAGTAGAAGGAAAAGAAAATTAGTAGCAAATGGTATATTTGCTTAATTTTGAAGAATCGTAGCAACTGTTTTGTACTTCCCAACTGGTTCAGAGAAGACAATGTTTAGAACTAAAACAACGTATGTTCTTCACTTGTCACTAAACATGGTAATAAGGGTCTTGGAAAAATAGGGAGTTATTTCTGTTAATTTTGTACGGTATTTCTTAACATAAAACATTTCATTGGCTGATTTCTAAAAATCAGATCTGCAAGGAATTTCATACAAATTATTCAAATCTTATATTGCACATCACGTTTCTTTTTAACATGAGACACTGTAAAGTGAGAAAACATTAGTGACAGCCATACAGATCTATTATCATGTCACAATGGCAATAGCTTTTGAGCACATTTGATCACACCAAGTAATCAATAAAGAGATGTCAATTCCAAGATCAGAGACATTTGGCACTAAAAATATTTTGTGCATTGCATACTTACATGGATATTTTATTTAATATATATAGTATTTAAAGTAGTCCCTAAAAGTATGGATTTGGAGTTGAGATGCTTTATTATGCCTTAATGATGATCGGTAAATTAAGTAAACTGTATTACTCAATTACAATCTGGAATTAAAGTTTCTTAATTATATTATTGATACACCAATGGCCATAATAAAGCATGTTGTAGTTTTTTAAAAAAAATATTATAAATATCGGGCCATATTACTACTAGTTGAGCATGTCAATTATTCCCAATAATGTGTTTGAAAATATTGTCCATATTAAGATTGGATGAGGTTTTCAATTTCCTCTATGTTGAGTTCTGAATTTCAACAAAGTGATGTGTTTGTATGTCAATATTTCAAAAAAAAGAGTGGCACAGAACCAAATACTCTTGAGAGATTTTCAACAGAGCTATACATCAATATTTTATTATGGTGAATAGCAGCAAACTGGAATTCATACTTCATTTTACAGGCTCAGGAAATCATATTTATCAGTTCAGCAATTTTCCAAAGATGCATCTAACAAATTATTTAGATTGCCTCTGGTTCTTCCTTGGGAGACATTATTAGAGAGATGTAAGCAGAAACGATGTAGTTATTTTCTTTCTTTTTTTCTTTTTTTGAAAAGAAAGGACTTCTACCAAGCAGTGAAATACATCTCCATTCCAATGAACAAAAGCAGCCTGTACTGGTCTTTGCTTCACACCCAATACCAATCTCTCAGGCCTTTGAAGATAAAATATATTATCCTATACAGGCAAGAAAATTAACTCACTTTCATTCTAGACATGTTTGCTAAATGTACAAATTACTGAGCTTGAAATAATCCAAATGACACACCTCTCATTCCCTCTCTTTGTGTCATCTCAGAAAGACAATCTGACAGTAATAGCATAACACCTTCTTGGACATACCTCTAGGCGTTAATATTTAAATCTTTCCTATCCCTTGTGATTGAAATTCAGCATCAATTCACAAACAAAAACTAAATCAATGTTCTTAGAGTTCAAACTAGATCCCTAAACAGTTTGCCACTCTCCATGAACAGATAAGATAAACTTTCTTTGACCCAAGAGATGAAGTTGCCATGACGATCACAGAGTCTACTTTCTATATTGATATTTGCTGATGTAACAACAAATAGAACCAGATCCTAGGATTGATAATGGTGATTAATTAATACTAATATTGATCCTTACAAGCAAGAGACAAGGCTATTAACTTGAAGCCTGAAAAGTCAATTGTTACCTGTGGCAGAGATACCAGTGACTGATTTTGAAACATAATAAACAAATGTGCCAGATTTATGCTAATACCTTAAAGAGAACGTGTCTCTGTTCCATGCATAGCATCTTCACATTCAAATACCCTCATTTAATTGCATCTCTATAGAACCGTAAGGAAAAATCCATTTCAACTTTAAAATAGATCTATATGCATTCTTTTTCGAAGGAAGGAAGGAAGGAAAAGGAAGGAAGGAAGGAAGGAAGGAAATCATTGTGCTTAATTATTTGCTTAAAATGCATTGCCAACTTTCCAGAAAGACACAGCTAGTTTCTCATACAAATTTGACTATAGTTCACAATAAGCTATAGACAAAAATAAAATCTCCATGTAACGTACATAAATGAGTTCCCCAAATGATTATTATCCAATAAAATTATAGATTTATTAATTCTTGGTGGAAAAGCATTATATGGTTCTAGTGTACTAGTTGTATTGTAACTTAAGCATTGTTTTAAATTTCCTATTCTATATTTGTTAATTTATGTAATTTATGTTCACTGATTTCAATGACCTTCTGGAACATATTACAGTAGCTTCTTCCAGTATGAAAAGGGAAAGTTACTTAAATCAGAGTTTGGAAAACCCACTGCATCTGGGGAAAAAAATAGTAAAGTGGAAAAAAAACTTTAAATTGCCATTTAGTATATTGGGCATAAGGTGGGGGACATTCTGGTACTATTCTACATTTTTACTGCTTTGTATGTATGTATTACTTTGCTAATATACTTTTTCTAATCAACAGTTCAGGTCTTAGTTCTTTAACATGTGAGTTCATATATATTTTATTATTGGAATTCTAACTGCAATGTTTATTGTTGCAATTCATATTTCAAGGTAGAATAATTGGCACTACAAATAAATCATTTTCATTTCATTATCTTGAGACCTGTAAGAATCTATTCATGTGGCGCTACTTCTAATGGTAATATGAATTAACACAGACTGAAAATTATAAGTGCATTATTGGATTTCATTACTTTCCTTTACATAAGAACTATATTTATCATATTTATAAAATGCATTTTCTAAACTAAACTCTTCTATGTAAATTCACTGTGAAAAAAATTACTTACTTTCACAAAATTAATATTTTGTGAAAATAAGGCAAACAAAGGTAAACAAAAACATGCATAGTTCATATCCAAACAACGTGGGATGTTGGTCTGTTACTGGTCTGTTTTGCTTACAGAGAATATTCCAACTTTGTTGCTTTAAATAGTATACAATCCAATGTAAAGGAGAGTATACACTTAACTAACTGATTAAAATGGCTTTACTCATTGACGATTATCCTCCAAAGTTCTGCACTTCTAAATTTAAATATGTTCATAGGGGTATAATGAACTTTAACACATGCATCTAAATAGATGCATTCTATTCCAGGAACTTTTTTTAATAGACTTAAAACAGAACATATTTGTGGATATTGCCTTTTTCTAGTCAATATGCCCCTGGTTATTCCCAAAATATTCATTGACTGAACTCTGGTTACCTTCTGAAAAGTTGCTCATAATTACTTAATAATATTAGATAAAAGAAAATGAGATCTCCTATTACAGAAGCTATAAATATAAAATATTGCTTTATTTCTTTGGTGTATATAGCACCAATCTATGCTATATATGTAAGACATGCATACACCCAATGCATACATACATACATACATACCGTACATACATACATATATATCCACTAGAATGCAAGAACATACAATAAAATCAAAATGGCAACACAGTAGGCAATACATAAAATCTTAGTTATCGCCATGGTCAAAATATAACAATATTGTTACTACATAAATACTAATCAATTGTTCAGCTTTAAACACTTGTAAGAGTTAATGGCAGGTGAAATGTAGTGTTACTAACCTGCCATACTTGAATTTCCAAAATAAAGAAATATTTTCTACTCTATTTTTCCATATGAATTAACTATATGTCCCACTAATGATGTTACTGATAATATAGAATACCAACTGGCTTTAAAATATAGCTCTTCCGCAAGCAAAATTCTATGGACAGAAATAGTTTTATGCCTAAAAAAGGTATCTGGGTAAAATATTAATGACTACGGTATGTATTTTCCTACTCTTATGTTAAATAAGTTAAGTTTATTGTGATTTTAAATCATTGCTGTATTTAGGAGAAAACTTCTTAACACAATAGCTTTCTTCTAGTTCATTATGAACAAGTATAAAAGTGCATGAACTCAAAAGACTGATAGGCAAAAAAAAAATTATATATTAAGATAAACTTTTTATCAAAGCTTGGAACAGAAAGTTTTAGAAACATATTTGTCCCAAGATGAATAAGCTTTAAAAATATTTATGAAATCTACTTAATTTCCAGGTTCTCTTTAAGCATAATTTGAAAATAATTTGCCCATCTAATTTTAACCTAAAAATACAGTACATTTTTTACAAATATTACAAAACAATAAAAAGTTCAATTTTAATCTCTTCGGATAATCTTTTCCAATAAATTTCTTGATGTGGTATTCAATTTCAATGTTTTACAAGCTTCCTCTTTTCTTTAAGCAATTAGTTTGGCAATGTTTTATTCTCAAAATAAATAATCAGACTAAATAATCAACTCATTTTCTCCTCCCCTGGCGTCAGTAAGTGTGAATGAAATTGGAATAATACTGTTCGTAAAATATCAGATCCTAGACGATTGCAACAAGAAATAACAATAACGAAACTACATAGCCATCCCTGCTAATATAAAGAAATGCACTTGGTCTAAAAAAAAAAATCATTTCTGTCATAAATTTTGCATTGCAGCCACAAAATGGAGAACAATCTGGACAATTTATTGGCATATTGGCAGGAGATGATAAGGCAAAAAAACAACAACAGCTAGCAGCTGGTGCAGTGAGATGGGCTGATAACATTGATATGGGGGTCTCCCACACAAAAACACCACCTCTCCTATCACTGCTTTTTATCAAAGTAGGATTACAATAAAAGCTTGCAGGAGAAGGCTTTTTTTATTTTATTTTATTTTTATTTTTTTAGGGAGGCAAAAATATAGACTTGGGGGGAAAAAAGAGAGAGAGAAATCTGAATGTTTGGACAAAACATGGGGCAAAATACATAATTTATCACTGTATTATCACGAAATCCAGGCAGTCTAATCAAGGAGCCCTGAGTGACTATTTTTTGCCTTATCATCCAAAGTGGTGGAAACGGAGAAGGAATTATCAGCCTTCTGCAGATTGCTGGGCTGGAATTTTAATGGTAATAATCGGGTTTCTGATGGTATATCTTTTCCGCTTATCTTTCCCATTATCTACCCTTATCTGGCCAGTCATCAGAGCAAATTAATGGTGCTCTTTCAGCGTGGCTTTTTTATCACTGCCCAGAGAGCACCCAAGGGGAAAGAATAAGCAAAATATTAAAATACTGCATAAATCACAATTTTAGATAGCAGAAAACTGTATGAAGTAAAAGAGGGAAAATTGTGCCCAACAACCTTTTTGTCCTTTGAACTGACTGTCTTGGGAGTTTTTTCTGACTTCCTCCTACCCCTCGTCATACAGCTTCTAAATTGTGCATGGTTTTTATCAGCAAGACTTCTTTGCCAACTGAGATTTCAGACTTTAAAGTACTGCTTTACTCTCCCCAGTAGCTTTCCTATTATTTTAGCTGTCAACTATGATGGTCACACTAGGGGTTGTTTCACTAGGAGGGATGGTGTGCGTTCTCGCTCACGGTTCTGGAGAATTGCACATGGGATAAATATTTAAATATATTCAATAAATGGTTATGGTGAGAGTTTGTTTAGATGTGAGCAGGCAACACTGTTGAAGAACAAAAAATATATATCTGCAGAGTCCGGTCTTAGCCATAATGACTTTTTAGCCTACTCTCCTACTAAACCCTTACAGTTTCTCCAAACGTAAGAGTTCCTCTTCCTCTGAAAATCTTTCTAGTTATCTTTAAAGAGAGAGTAAATCTGAGTAGTGGAAAACAGCACTCAAAGTTAAACCCTAACGCTAGCCAAAGTATACTGCACAGCCCTAATGGCCCCATAGTGTGGGTGTTACATCTAGACAACCACGCACATAAATATTTACATGCGTCAATAATAATAAACAGTGGATTTGATTCCTTTAATTTAACACATCTTACTAAGGAGGAAAAGAGGCAGAGAAACTGGCTTGGGACCTATCACAGTATTCAATAGCCTCAATTAGTGCAAAAGCCTTTATCTGGCATTATAAGATGGGCATAAAAAGCATTTAACAGCTAAACTGGGAGATAACAAAGTATGAAAAAAATAGACTGAGATGGTCTTTGTACCATGCGACCAATTAATGTTAATTATTTATTAACAACCAAGCCACCATTCACATTATGCAGCAGAAAGCTCATCCAGTCAGTAACATTCCTGACTGTACACTGCTTTAAGTGAACAGTTTTTCCTTAGCAAAAGATGAAGCAAAGAGGACCAGAAGTTGTTTCTAAAAGGCAAGGAGCCTTAACAAAGTGAAAGTTACAAAAATATTTTAAGGCTAAAAAGGGGAGTATCATAAAGTTACACTGAGAAGTACTGTTCTTTTTATGACCAGATTTTTCTGGGACAGTTTGACCCTTGAGAAGTCTTATCCTTATTGCCAAATCTATTTAATTCATATTCCGAGGCAATAAAATCCCGATTCTGTATGCTTTTTAAAAACCAGAAAGGAATGGGTTAGGTCCCGTGACAACTATCTTTGAAAGGCGTTTTTTTGGGGGTGAGAGGTTGGGGTACTCAAAAAAGATTTTTGGCCGCTGCTTTTTTTTCCCCTCAGGAATTTTCTTTCTTTCTTTCTTTCTTTCTTTCTTTCTTTCTTTCTCTCTCTCTTTTTGTAAAAGTCGTAGGGTTAAATTAATTCCGGTTACTTGAAAGAGAAACCAAACACAAAACCAAAAGGAATCTCAGCGCTCAGGAAAGTTTAGGAAGTTGACATCATAAAGGGACTATCCCTAAGTTGGTCGCAGGCTGGGGCGGGGAAAGCGAGAAGGGAAAGGAGGCCAAAAGGTTTGACTCCCATTCACCTGCTCCACCTCCCGTGGGCCACTTCTATCCTAATCAAACAACGAGTGGGCGCTTGCTAAAGCTCCACGCGCGCCGCTTGCTTGAGAGCGACAGGAAATCGCCGGAATAAGTTTCCAAAGGAGCCCCGTCTCCCAGCAAAGGAACAGTTTGGGGCTCAAGGTGCTAATTCCCTTCTCTTTCTTCCCCCCCCCCAAAAAAAAGGTCCGGTCGCTGCTGCTGCGTGGTGCCACCTTCTCCCTCCTCCCCCCCTCCCCATATCCCAGGAATATCACGCGTGCCTTTGGCCTGGTGGCAGGAACTCGCTGCGATTGGAAAGAGGAGCCGGGGGGGGGGGGTACGAGAAGAAGTGGCACTCTGCACGCGCTCAGCTGGGCTGCTTTCCAGAGCGGTTCTTTTCTTTTCTAGTCCACTACCTGCCTTTCCTCCCTTGCCCGGGATTGCTTGTTGGCCAATACCTTCTCCAGCCTCCCGCTTCCCAGGAAAGAGAAAGTTCTCTGAGCGTAAAAAAAAGCCATTTATTCCTCCCCAGTCACTCCTAGGAGCGAAGTTTAATGCTAACTTTCCCAAAATGCCCAGTCTGGCTAGAAACCTTTCAAAAGCAAAAAAAAGAGATATTTAAAGGAAAAGGAGGATTTCAAAAAAAAAAAAAAAGTGAGGTGGGAGGGGGGGAAGGAAAGTCCAAGCTCAGCTGCCCAAAGACAAAACAGCCTTTTTCAAACTCAACCCGGGGCGCTAACACTTCAGCGGGTCTCTCTCTCTCCCCGCTCGCCTTCTTCTTTTTCTCCCCCCTTTTCCCCTCCTCGTTATTTTTAGCCCAGACTTAGAAAGCGAAAAGATCCAGAAAAGCACCCTTGGGAAACAGCCTCTCCACCACCACCACCACCACCACCTTCTCCCGGCAACCCTCTTTTCTTTTCTCCGCTCTTGGG